>JAJOOH010007472.1:0-12158 GCA_029582605.1 Solanum gracilifrons | reverse complement strand
CACATGATGGGAATATGCATTAACCAACATAGACCATAAGAGCTAAATCATGGAATCTAGTGTCGTATGACCCCACACCGAAGGAAGGTGTTCTAATTTCCTAAGATTGAACTAGTAACATTTTAGGGTAGGTCAGAACCACTAGCTAATATCCTATGTGGGCACATAGTTATGGGATATGAAGATGTTCATTGGAACCCTAACGTAACATTGGGAGAGTTTCCATCTTATCATATCCACTCGGTGCGTAGCCTCCATTCCCATAGATTATTTCATTTTCATTAGCATTATTGTACTTGAGAGGGCCACCAACATTAGGCCTACCGACCCAAGGTACATTACACAAGAAAGGGCCACCACCATTAGGTCTACCGATTCAAGGTACATTAAGGATATGCATTTATGAAAGGAATGCCATAGGCCTATCAATTCATATTCATTAAGTCAAGACACATTCATTATACAAGAAGAGGATGCCTAAGCCTACCAATTCAAGACATGATATTACATTCAAGGTCACATTCATCAATACAAGAAAAGGATGCCTTAAGCCTACCAATTCAAGATGCATCAATCCATATTACTTTATTTATATAAGGAAATGATGCATAAGCCTACCAATTCAATATATAACCATACATTATAGAAACCCTTCACATTCTATCATCATCATTCATGAGTGTTAATTGAGAATATGCTTTCAATCATAACACAATTACATTCTACACATGTTCACAATACTTTCATTGAGGTCATATACATATTCTTCACATCATAATCATACATAGATCCTTCATGAAATTGCCTTCCAAGGCTATACATCAATCACAACCCAAACATCTAAGATACTACAATATATAAAGGAATTAACATGATTCAATATAAGCACAAACAATTCAACATCCATTCATGATCAATCAACCCAATTCACATACTTCCAATTTTGGATTTTGGGGTAAACATGGGTTCATAGGATAAATCATCTTAATTCACTATTAATTCCAAAATTCCATCTTAAATCATCATGTAAAACCTTTTGAAAACGATTTGGAATTGAACCCATGCATATATTGAAAACTAGGGTTTTTGGAACTTGAAATCATCTTTGAAATTGGCTCCTTGAAAGAAACTAAGTCAAGGGTGAAGACTACCATACCTTTTATGGAAGAAATCCACATGAAATTTAAGAAGAAAGCCGCTCCTTCACCCCTAGACTTTACCTTGAACTTTATCTTCAATGGAGTTTCTAGAGAGACAACTTTTGGAGAGGTGGGTTTCTATTTTGAGAGTTGGGAAATAATGAAGTCTAAAAAGGAGTTTAATACTTTTAAAACCCTTAAAATACATTGATAAACCAATTATAACCGTCCCCCAACTTAACTTAACTAAAACTGAATTTACCAAAAGGCCCTCACATTGGCCGAACCAAACAAGTAACACAAGTGGGGACTCACGACACCAAACCATGGACCGTGGATTGGGTCACTCCCCGGCATGGTCAGCCGTGGTTCATGGCTGTGGCTTGGGTTTAGGGGCCTTGACCTACGGAGGCCATCCACGGGGCGTGGACCCCTTCCGCAGGTCAATTTTATTTTGGCAACTTTTATCTTTTCGGGCAGCCTTGGGGTTAGGTTAAGGGTCCTCCTCAAGGACCTGTAGGGTGGTCCTTGGGGAGTCGTACCTTGACGTTTAACCCCTAAACCCCTCAACCATAGCTCAGGACAACAGTCTACCACATGAAACCCTACAACAACTCAAACACACACTAGTTAGGCTCTACTTTCACTTATTCATTTTACGAGTCGTTACATTATCCCCCACTTAGGAACATTCGTCCTCGATTGACACTTTAAACATACTGAGGGGTTAACGACTCAAGACTAGCGGCCCATCATGCATGCAACATTATAAACCATGCACAAAACTAGGAGGAAACATCAACTCCACATCAATAAGCTCAATGCAACACAAGAAAGTAGGAACTACATCTACAAACTCATTATACGTCATAACTTCAACAATTCTCATTTCATTGGAGGAATTACCTTCTCCAACTCATATCATGCTTATCACAACATCATTAAGGACATTATGCAATTTCTTCATAAAAGCACATTTAGGCATGGTCAACATTTAACCTCATGAAGCATATAGACAACTCATACTAAATGCATATCAACAAGAGGAACATAATTCATATAAAATTATTTTCTCATTTAAACATAAACTCATCAAGAACATGCATAACATAAGGAGACCATGGAAACTCATATTCACACATGACTCCAAAACATGAAACAAGCAAAAAAGGAACTCTTTGTCTTAGGCTTGAATAGGCATAGAAAGAAAGAGAATAAGGAAATAAGGATATCGGGACTTCTCATCAACCTTACTATTCAACATACTATCCCCCACTTAGGAGAAAACCCAACTAAGGCTAGCATGAAAACAACATAAGGACCTCAACACAACATTCACAACTATATGGAACTATCACTTACCGGTGCCTTCATCTGGATTAGCTCCTTTGTCCTTGTTAGCTTGAAGCACATAGAAACGGTTTCTCTTTGGAGTAGTAGGATCCGGGCCATCAAGAGAAGCTTGTTTGGCCTCCCTTTCTTTGGCCGTAAGAATATGACAATTTCTCACTAGGTGATTATTCTTTCCACATCCATAACACCCACTAGTACCAGCTAGGCACTTCCCATGATGCTTCTTCCCACAATTGTAGCAAGTAGGTTTAGAAAATGGAGGTCCACTACCTCTCTCTTGGTTAACCTTAAGAGTGCTTGAAGAATCTTGGTTTGGAGCTCTATTCTTGAACCTAGGTTGACCTTGCTCATTGGGGTTAGACCTCTTCCACTCCCTATTCTTCCTCTTAAGTTTGGACTCCTCAATAGATTGAGCATACACCATAAGTCTAGAAATGTTCATAACATCATGGAGCATTGCTGTACAACACTCTTCCTGAACTAGGTCGGATATACCCGTTACAAATCTACTCATCTTATCCCTTGGGTTAGATACCAAGGATGGAGCATACTTAAACAATTGGGTAAATTTCAAGAAGTACTCTTGAACATTCATGTTACCTTGCCTAAGATTGATAAACTCCTCCATCTTAACCTCCCTCTTCTCACGGGGAAAGAACCTATTAAGGAATGCTTCCTTGAGCAATTCCCAATCTATAGGCCTCGCTTCTACCGGCCTATTACTCTTCCATTGAGAGAACCAAATTTGGGCCACGTTCTTCAATTGATAGGCGGCAAGTTTCGCTTTCTCAATAGAAGTCACCCCCATAGCATTGACTACCTTATGCACCTCATCCAAAAACTCTTGGGGATTCTCTCCCACCTTAGAACCTAGGAACACCGGAGGATTCATCCTCACAAAGTCTCTCAACCTAGAAGCCATAGTACTCACATTGGGGTTCACATTAGCCTAAACAACCGTAGTAGCTTGGGCCGTCATGGCTTGGGCTTGAGTAGTTACGGCTTGAGCCATAATTAAAAGAGCCGACCTAACTTCCTCATTGGTCATAGCCGGGGGATTCACCGGAACTTGATTGCCTAGAGGAACTTGGTCACCTTGAGGACCTTGGGGAGGAACTCCCTCATTCTCAATCTCCTATTCCATCCTTCTTGGGTTAACCCTTGTATTCATATCCTATAAACACAAGAGAAGGGTTAGGAAAATGACACTTATAGAGCTAAACTCTAAGGCACAACTTCAAGAATAATGAAAGAAGTGTAGCTTCCTAATGTCCTATAGCCTCTTGCTCACAGATGTGTCGCGACTCATACTAATGAACAAGACTCTACTAGACGTGGCTTGTGAGACATCAATCCAAAAAACCATTTCCAAAATCTTGTGCTCTGATACCATGTTTGTCACGACCCGAGCCTACACCCCGAAAGCGACACGGCATACAAGACTCTGAAAAGCCTCATAGCATTTCATTGTATTCGATAATAGAAAATAAGACAGAATTAAAACTTTCTTTAAAACCATACAATCAAAATACTCATTTAAAACACTTTGAAACACAACAGAAGTCTATTGTCTCACATGGCTATCTAAACACAACATCCGAAACAAAAGTAGAGTCACAACCCTTTACAATCGAAAAGTATAACAATAGTCTTTTACATGAAAGAAAATGAAACTTCAAGTACTTGTCCTCGATCTATGAAGACATACCACTTAGTCTTGGAGAATCTCAAATCCAAGCTTCAACTAGAGAGAAAGCAACTTACTTGCCGGAACCTACACTTGTAGTAAAACATGAAGAAATGTGGGTTAGCATAATTAAGTACTAAGCACGATAGCCATGCAAAAACATGCTGAAAACAGACAATTTATTTGAAAGTCATGATTTTATGCCATTTTGATAAAACTTCGTGAACATAAGTATAAGAGGCATAATATACAAATACAACCAACATACAAGTCATTTCTTCACATTTGAACATAATCAACATACATGACATTTCATTACATTAAGGTTTCACCTCAAGTAACCCCAAGCCATACCTTGTGCAATATATGAATAGCGTCCCATACCACCATCCACACTAGATACAACATTAAGGCTACCAAAAGTGAACTTACCGTTCATCCTTTCCATCTTCATACAATAATCATACATAAGAGACATAAACATTACATAAGGTATGACAAGGAAGTAACTCATAATACAATCCAAGTATATCGTACATCGTTACATTAAGCATATAAGAGTCAACATTCTTCATTAACTTCATTTAGAGAAGTTTCATACATTAGTCATTAAGACCTTAGAGAACTCATTATGACCCTCTCAAAGCCTACTTGTGCAATGCATGAATGACATCCCATACTACTACCACACTTCATAGAACTCCTCATGAAACCATAATGCACATCTCACATGATGGTAATAGGCATTAAGCGACATAGACCATGAGAGCTAAATCATGGAATCATCATTTTGCACATGAAAGGGCCACCTACACTAGGTCTACCGATTCAAGGTTTATCATCACATTAGTTTCTAGACTCATCATGAAGGGCTACGAACACTAGGTCTACCAGTTCAAGACATAACCTAGAATACTTCATCATGCATTTATGAAAAGAATGCCATAGGCCTATAGATTCATATTCATTAAGTCAAGACACATTCATTATACAAGAAGAGGTTGCCTAAGCCTACCAATTCAAAGACATGGTATTACATTCAAGGTCACATTCGTCAATACAAGAAAAGGATGCCTTAAGCCTACCAATTCAAGTTGCATCAATCCATATTACTTTCATTTATATAAGAAAATGATGCATAAGCCTACCAATTCAAGATATAACCTTACATTATAAAAATCCTTCACATTCTATCATCATCATTCATGAGTGTTAATTGAGAATATGCTTTCAATCATAACACAATTACATTCTACACATGTTCATAATACTTTCATTGAGGTCATACACATATCCTTTACATCATTGTCATACATAGATCCTTCATGAAATTACCTTCCAAGGCTATACATCAATCACAACCCAAACATCTAAGATGCTACAATATATAAGGAAATTAACATGATTCAATATAAGCATAAATAATTCAATATCCATTCATGATCAATCAACCCAATTCACATACTTCCAATTTAGGATTTTGGGGTAAACATTGGTTCATAGGAGAAATCATACTAACTCACCATTAATTCAACAATTCCATCTTAAATCATCATATAAAACCTTTTGAAAATGATTCGGAATTGAACCCATTCATAGATTGAAAACTAGGGTTTTTGGAAGAATTTGGAACTTGAAATCATCTTTGAAATTGGCTCCTTGAAAGAAACTAACTCAAAGATGAAGACTACCATACCTTTTATGGAAGAAATCCACATGATATTGAAGAACAAAGCATCTCCTTCACCCATAGACTTGACCTTGAACTTGATCTTCAATGGAGTTTCTAAAGAGAACTTTTGGAGAGGTGGGTTTCTATTTTGAGAGTTGGGAAATAATGAAGTCTAAAGAGGAGTTTAATACTATTAAAACCCTTAAAATACATTGATAAACCAATTATAACCGTCCCCCAACTTAACTTAACTAAAAATGAATTTACCAAAAGGCCATCACCTTGGCCGAACCAAACCAGTAACACAAGTGGAGACTCACGACACCAAACCACGGACCGTGGATTAAGTCACGCCCCATCCTGATCAGCCGTGGTTCGTGGCTGTGGCTTGGTTTTGGGGGCATTGACCTACGGAGGCCATCCACGGGGCGTGGATGGACTTACGGGGATTGGACCCCTTCCGTAGGTCACCCTCATTTTGGCAACTTTTCTCTTTTGGGGCAGCCTTGTGGTTAGGCTAAGGTTCCTCCTAAAGGACCACAGACTGTGGATTGGGTAATGCCCCATTCTGGTCAGCCGTGGTTCGTGGCTGTGGTTTGGTTTTGGGGTCCTTGACCTATGGAGTCCATCTACGGGGAGTGGATGAACCTATGGGGCGTGGACCCATTCCATTGGTCACCCTAATTTTGACAACTTTTCTCTTTTGAGTCAGCCTTGGGGTTAGGCTAAGGGTCTTCCTCAAGGACCCCTAGGGTGATCCTTGGGGGTCGTACCTTGATGTTTAACCCCTAAATCGCTCAACCATAGCTCGGGACAACATTCTACCACATGAAACCCCACAACAACTCAAACACACACTAGTTAGGCTCTAGTTTCACTTATTCATTTTACGGGTCGTTACAAAACCATGCACTTTATTAGGTTTAAGAGTCATCATGCACATTAGTGTAAATACATAAGTCAAACCATCTCATAAGCAACCCTAAGTTATACTAGTGCAATGCATAGATAAGATCCCCTAATCCTATCTATGCAAAATACCACTTTTAGGCCACCATAATCATGCATATCATACCTTGACCTCATCCATAGCCAACACTCATAAATAAGGAAGCATTCATGTTCATTAACTTGTAACAAGGAAATACACTCATAGCAAATAAGTTCATATATCTTCATAACATAAGATAACCACACCATAACCCCTTTCAAAGCCTACTTGTGCAATGCATGAATGAAGTCCCATACCCCCACTCACACTAAGTAGAGCTCCTTAAGAAGTCATAAGTATAGTTCATATTCATGTTCTTGTCATAGTTCATATTCTTGTCATGCAGGGAAATAACCTTAACCAACATAGACCATGTGATCGACATGGAATCCGGCCCACACTAAAAAGATGTGTGGACTACTTGCATAAGGTAGAACTGGTTTGTTAGCTTAGGTGGATCCACTAGCTAAAGACCTACGTGGGCACATAGTTACGGGATAGGGAGATTTCTTCTAGAAACCTGGACTAACTAAAGTAAAATTTTTCCATCTCATGAGATAACTATTTTGGGAACCCAGACTAACTGGCGTAAAAGGAACCCATTTGGAAAGCCGGACTAACTGACGTAAAAGCTATCATCTCATAATCATATCCACTCGGTGCTTAGTATAATTCCCTTTAAGTTCATGTTAAGTCTTAACTTAGGTTCATGTTTATGGAAGAATGACCTAAAACTCAAACCAACATGGTATCATGATAGCTCATAGATTTCATAGGTGAGAATAACCTTTCAACCTTAGAATCATTAATATGTGAGCAAACCTTTCAAATCATGCTCATGAGAATAGCCTTTCAATCAACACAACAAGATTATCATAGTCATAGACATTTCATGCATAGTCATGTGTAAGAGTATAGGGAGAATGATCTTTCAACAATACCACAATTAGACCATAGACATAGGATCGTCACTTTCTAAGTGAATCATAAGCTCATGCATAATTCTCATAAACATGTACAATTCTCATAATTTTCCCTTCAAGGACCATGAATCACATTCAACCCAAACATCTAGAATTTCTACATTAGATATGGATAATATCACAATTCAATTCAGTCAATCAATATAAGCATAATCTATTCACATGCTTCTATGATCAAACAACCCACATCACAAGATCACAATTTAGTAATATGGGAAATTCATGGGTTCTTGGGGAGATTTCATAATAAATAAACAATAAATCATCAATTCAAACATAATCCATCATAAATCAACCATTCAATACGTTTTAGAATGGAACCCATGACTTAGTGTGAAACCCTAACTTTTTGTGGAAATTGTAAACTTTGAATTCTAGTTTTGAAGGGACTCTATGGGTGAAGGCTACCCATAGATGAAAAACTACCATACCTTAGGATGATTCTTCAAAGAATTTGAGGTAGAAGCATTGATTTCTTCAAACCCTAGGTCCAATTTTACTTTTCTTCTTCTTTGAGTTTTAGAGAGAAAAATATTGTGAGGAAGATGAACTTTTGATTTTGATTTGGGTGTTTGTGAAGAATGACTTAGTCTTGATGTATTTAGACTTAAAATAACTTATATAGTTGTATAAAAATAATACAAAATGACCCCACTTTGATAGGACTTAAAAAGTGAAGTCCCTAAAATGCCCCTCATTTAAGTGGGCTGCCAGGGACCACGATGGGATCCACAAGCCGTGGTCATGACCACGAGCCGTGGTACCATCCGTGGTCTTGAGGCAGTTGCTAGTCCCTTGGTGCATAAATCTCACAAGCCCAAGGAATTCCCACGATGGGCTCTACGAGCCGTGGTCAAGACCACTGGCTGTGGTCCCTCTCGTGGTCCTTGAGGCAGTGGCTAGACCACTTGGGCCTTTAAGCTCACATGTCCATGGCAACTTCATGAAGGCCTCTATGAGCTTTTGAGCTAACCAGGACCCTTGGTCCTTTTCATGGCCTTGAGGCAGTGGCTAAGCCACTTTGCCTTCAACTCCTTTTTCCCTAAGTCAAGTTCAAGACCACTCCCACGAGCCGTTAAAGGCTTCATGAGCCGTGAAGTGCCTCATGTGGAGGATCTATTTTTGAGACACCTGAAGGGGGCAACTGCTTCCACCTCCACGAGTGGCACCACGACTCGTGGTGTCCACTACGGGTTGTGAAGACCCTCGTGGTCTTGGTGGGAAGTGCCTTGGTCAAGGTGGGCAACCTTGTCTCCTTGCCTTAACCCTCACCCATTTTCCTTGGCTCTTAACCCTTACTCTTGACGTTAACCCTCACGTGTAGATCTAGTTTAGCCTATTAGTTTCCGGAGTGTTACAACATCCATGTTAAGCTGACAACCCGTCAGTGTCCTGACGGTCCTTCAACTTCTTCGTCAAACCTGCACCGTGAAATCCTTGTGTCTTAGTCTTGTATACTTAACACCTTATTAACACATCAATCAACTTACGAAATTTCTGCGTTACAAATTCTATATATGATTTTTGGGTTGCTTCCCAATTAGTGCCTAATTTTATGTTGCGGCACAACTCATGTACCTTGATTAATCAAACTTTATCAAGATACAAAAATTCTATTACCTTCACCTTCTCTGAGACTCTAATGTAGTTCTTTACTCTTACCATTCACTTTGAATCACTCACCTTTTTTATTTTCAAGCTTTTGAGCTCCATATTGAAATACGTGTGCAACACTAAATGGTACCGACGACTTGGACCTCAATTTTCCCGAAAATGGCCGGAGCCTCTAGTTGAACACTAAGTCCCCAAGACTAAAATTTCTTTTCTCAATATGCTTAGCGTGGTACAAATTCATCCTCTCTTTATAGAGAGAAGACCTATATATGCTCTCGATCGAAATTCATACATCTCATTTCTCTATTCCAGCCTTATATTAGCAGCCTCACTCCAAATCCAGTTTAGTTTCTTCGGTGCCCACAAAGCCTTATGCTCCAATTCAACGGGAAAATGATGTGCCTTTCCATACACTAATTGGTATGATGACATACCAATAGGTGTCTTGAAAGCTGTCTGGTATGCCCATAGTGCATATCTAACGTTCTTGCCAAGTCAGTCCTATTGGCATTTACAGTCTTTGCCAATATGGACTTTATTTCTCGGTTGGACACCTCAACTTGCCCACTCGGTTGCGGATGATATGGAGTTGCCACTTTATTCTGCTTCACACCATATTTAGCAAGTAATGTGTTGAATACTTTGTTACAGAAATATAAACCTCCATCACTAAAATCACCCTAGGTGTGCCAAACCAAGAGAATATCTTTCATATGGGGGTATTTATGTTTCTCTATAGTGATGAACATTTATGAATAGGCTAGGTCATTATCAATGACGCTAATCATCTTTCGATCTCAAAACATCTTTGCATAGAATCTCCATTTGGTCTCATCTATAAGCCAATCTAAACAACCCAATACCTTACTCTATTTTCTCTTTCGATGCAGAAATAGGGCAAATAGATCCAACCTATAACCTCTATTTTCAAGTAAGTTACAAACATCAAACCTATGTTTCTAGTATTGGACTAATTACCCACTCTAATCAATCTCTTTCGAGCATCACCGGAGATCGAAAGTAGGAATTAAGTTTGAAACCTTAACCCATAAATTAACCCCATGATAATTAGCACAAATTCACGTATGAACAACAATAAAACAAAGCATAACACAATACCCACTACATTAAATCACACTAGTGCAATGTGCAAGTAGCATCCCATAATACTACTCACACCAAGTGTTCCTAAGAAGCCACCATAGACTAGGCACATCATATTCAACAAGTCATAACATCTTCATTTAACATTAGACATAAGATCAACATAGTTCATGAAATCATATAAGGACTCATTCCTTTACTACATCATTAGTCATAACCCATTTAATTCATATCATAGGTAAACCATCCTCACAACCCCTTCACAAACTCACTTGTGCAATGTACACATGGAGTCTCATACCCCCACATATACTAAGCAAACCCATTAAGAAGTCATAAGTGTAATTCACATGCATAATCATACTTCATGTCTTGACATAAGTAAATTCAACCTTAACATACTTTCATATTAACATACATAGACCATAGTCTTCATTACATAAAGAGCTTAATCATAACCTCTCTTAGAGTCCGCATGTGCAATGCATAAGTAGGGTCCATGGTCCTACCTACACTAAGTAACTCTTCAAGAAACCATGACTAGCGTTCATATTCTTATCTTAGTTCTTTTCTTAACTTTCGGGAGACATTGCCATAACTGACATAGACCATGTGAGCTACATGGAATCCGGTGTTCTACTCCCACACCGAAAAGAGAGGGTACTACTTGCCAAGATAGGACCTACATACATAATATCTATCTAGTGGATCCACTAAGCTAAGACCTACGGGGGCACGTAGTTACGGAACAAGGAGATTGCTACTAGAAACCTTGACTTACTAGGCGTGGAGGTTTCCATCTCATGAGACAACATCTATGTTGGGAACCTGGACTTGCTAAACGTGAAGGTTCTCTTGTGGGAAGCCGAACTTGCTAAACGTGAAGCCCCCACTATCATTTTTCATGTTCACTCGGTGCTAAGCTCCAACTCCCTTTTTAAACTTCTTTAAGCCTTTATTTAACATTAGTTCATAAAATAGGATTTACAGACTTAACCCCTCATATCATATAGCTCAAAGGTTTCTAAGATGAGAATGACCTTTCACATAGAACCTGCATTATGTGAGAATGACCTTTCACGTAGTCATACCATATTCATAACATAGTCTAGTTTAGAGTACAATTGAGGAAACCTTTCAAGAGACTCACTTTCACTAGATTATCATAAACCTTATTTATTCATTCATGTGTGTGTGTACATATGTGAGAAAACCTTTCACATAATCACCTTTATACAACACATATTCATACCTTGCTAATCATACACTTTGCATGCATAATAAGATGTAAGGGTGCATATAAGAGTTAACCTTTCAATAGACACCATAACACATCATATTCATAGCTATACATGTAGAGTGTGTGTGTGCATATTGGTCCTCATAGTGACATAATAGCAACAACATTGATATTGAGTGCACTTCCCTTCAAGGGATCACAACACATTCACAATGTCCCCAAATCATGAGCAATTCACATATAAAGCCTTTAGGGATTCTAGAATACACACCCACACTTCATCATAGGAGACAAGGACACATTCAACATTGAATAGGCACTCCTAACATGTATATGATCAAACATTCATATAGGGGTCATATAGGTAGGGGTCAT
>JAJOOH010007471.1:0-12646 GCA_029582605.1 Solanum gracilifrons | reverse complement strand
ATCTCGTAGATACACTATTTGGTCAAATCTGCCAAACTTAGCAAATCATTAAAAACTTTAAGCTTTATTAACTCATTAACAAGCCTTAATGTTTTAACTAGCTCATTTCTGAACATTGTATTCATCATGAGAATGGATTGAGTTGATTGACAATGTTGAACCGTCAGTTACAACTTAGTTTTTCTCCTTGAATCTAACTCTTGCGATCTCCAGTCTGCTAGATAGAGTTACCTCCATGCTGACTTGTCCTAAGTGATATACCGTGAGTTTACAGTATTGTTAATATATTTTACTTGAGAGTTGTGTGTGTCGATGGCCATTTTGTGTTAGTTCTTATGTGTTTCTCTCATGTTTTCAGGAAATAAGTTCAAACGCGGAGGTTTGAAGACACAACTAAAAGACGTGCAGAAAAAGGGCATCTACGGAGGTAACCTACACAACTTAATATATTGTTAATATATTAAGAATGACGTCAAACGCTCCATCATTGTGCAAATCACGTCATTTAGCATAAATTTGGGTTACTCAAACTTCACCCGACTAGACTGTACAACAAATAAGCACAACCTAATAATTTAGATCAATTTTGAAGCAAGTGATTTGGGAAATCAACAATTAGGCACTTTAGGCATGATTTTGATATTAAAATCGGGAAACAAGCACACAAACACGGATTTAGAGAGGTCCTACACACTTAAAAACAATTTATAACATTGCAATTGAGTTTAACCATTAATTTATGAGTTTGGGTTCGAAAAACCAACCTTCGATGCCGAGTATATGATTTGAAATACTAGGCCGCAATGTGTCCAACTCCAAACACATGATCAATGACCAAAAAGCAAGAAAATATGGGAAAATAGGCAATATAGAGTGCGGGTGTGATCTTGTGAAGTTAAAAAAATGAGGGAATGTGAAGGAGTTTGAAATTTTAAACCTTTGGCCTTTTAAAAACCGTCCAGTTCTTTCCCTTTCGGCGACATTAATTTTCTTTGCCAAACCACTCGGCGATACGCCGAGTGCGTTCTTACCTCGCTGAGCTTTACAGGACCTCGAGTTAGTGTGGGGGTCCAAACAACGGACAAAGTGGGGATCGCCGACCTGTTCGGAGATTTGCCAATTTGTCCATGGGCTCGTCGAGTTTTACAGACTCCATCTTCATAATTTCTTAAGTCCAACGGCGGTCCAAGTCGGGCTCGCCGACTTCTTTGGCGAGTCACTGACTGGACATTTTGCTTGCCAAACACCACTTTTCAAACACATTCCACTTTTTCACCTGCACAATCAACACATGATTATTCCAAGAACAAAAAGAAAGCAATAAAACTTGGTTGCCTCCCAAGAAGCACCTTAATTAATGTTGTGGCACAACGCAAGTCCCCACTCAACCTTGATTCTTGTGGTTTACCCTAGTGTCACTCGGCAGTTCCCCTTTTTGTCTGGGTTATAGATAAGACAACATATGACCCATTTGGGTCTCTAGTAGCTGAATAGATATAGAATGAGAAGCAGTCATCTGATTCAGTATTGAGACATTCTGTTTCAACACTCTATCATGTTCTTCGATTTTGTGGAGAATGAGTGAGAGCATCTCTTCTACATGTCCATCCTCATGGTCCTTGGGCTTTCTACACTCATGAGGAGGAATGTACCTCTCTTTGTTTTTGTATAGTGCTTCAAATTCCATGATATTTTTGGCCAAGAGATCCAGCTGAGTCAACAGTGTGACCAAATCCTTGTCCTTCCCTGTCTTCTTGTTGGTCTTAGTCATGTGATCAAGGAGTTGGGCTGCTATCGCATAGGGTTGTCGTATGAGACCACCCGGAGAAAGTTGGTCAGCCACTCCTCTGTTCACAGGACCAAGACCTCTATAGAAGCAGTCCAGTAGCATTTTATCTGAGATTCCATGAGTTGGGCATTACAACAATATTGTGTTAAATCTCAGCCACAACTCATGGATTGACTCACCCTCCAATTCCTTGAAATTTAGGATGTTATCCCTAAGAGTTATCATTTTTGAAGGAGGGTGATACACTTGGTTACCGTTGCTACAAGACATGCTCATTTCTTCTTTTTCTAAACAAGCAACATACAAACCAAAACTAAAAATAAGTAGATTATACTCTGACTAAAAAGAACAAAATTCAACTTCACCAGAAGAGTCTCAAACAACACCACTGCGCGGCAGCGATGCCATTTTGATTAACATTTCAAGGACACTTCATCCAATTCTAAGTGTCAATGATCACTAGTCAGTATATAACCCAACTAAATTAGTTAGCGTCAAATCACAGAGGGAGCAGTAAGTGTTTGAGAATCAATAGAAAAGTGTGAACATGGTCAAATCAGTCATAGGAATAGAAATAATCGAATAAAGACATCATTAAAATCAGGGGTTGACATGAATGTCAATTGGGACTTTTAGTTTTGATTTTCAACTATAAATAGTGGAAATCAATACGAAGTAACAATAATTAGACGGGTTCTTGGGATGTGATTCAATTATAGGCTAATAAACAATTGGGTAATTGCAATAGCTAAATATAAGTGATTAAGCTAGACTATAAAGGAGGTAAATTTTCTCTCGAACAATTTTCCTCGAATAAAGTCAATTTGTCTCGAACTTCAACAAGCATACAAATTAAGAACGACCCACACCTTAGTCCATTCACTCTCTCTAGCTGAATGTGTGGAAAAAGGGTTTAGGATTTATTCTCTCGAGCTGAACCCATGACAACCCAATACCCACAGACCATCAATCAAACACCTTAGTTCTAAAACCTCTCTCTCAAGCAAGCCAAGAACACAAAGGTAGAGCTATATTTGCAACTACAATTCTTAAATTACACCACAATAAATGATCGAACTCACTTTTAAATAGAATTTAAATTAACAATTAGCAATAACCATAAAATAAATTAGCCCATAATCACATAATCACACCCCAAGAATTGGTGCTTTAGCTAGACATCATAAAAAGATAAAAATGGTTACCAAATTGAGTTTCCATCAACTGGACTTGGCAATCACCAGGCTTGCTTTTCTTTATTCTTTCAGCTTGCTTCGTTCCTTTTTGCAAATTAGCGTCCGTTTGTTGCTCAATACATATATCTGGAAATCAAGGGTTTTATATTAGTTATTGGCACAAAATAAGCATTTGAGGACACTAAATCTATATAAATAAAGCCCTAAATGAGTTCAATCTCGGACTCATCAAGGCGCTCAGTGAGGTAACCCTTTCCTAAGAACAACTTATTCTTAATTATTACAGCTTTATCACTAACTACGACACACTTAAACTCGTTCTTAACGAGAAGTGAAGAATAAACTAAATTCTTCCTAATAATAAGAACATATAGAATGTTGTTCAAAGTCAACACCTTGTCGGATGTCATTTTCAACATTACTTTTTCCAGTTCCTGCAATCCTTGTTGTTGTTGTGTTCCCCATGAACAGATCTTCATCGAACTTAGCAGGAGTATATGTTGCAAAGGCTTCTTTTGCAGAACAAATATGTCGAGTGGCACCTAAGTCGAGAAACCATTCCTTGGGATTTCCAACTAAGTTGTACTCTGAGATCATTGCACAGAGGTCATCTTCATCTTCCATCTTTTCCACGATGTTTTCTTGACTTTTATCTTTGTCCTTATCCTTTCTTGATGAACGACAGTCAGAAGACTTGTGACCAGCCTTACCATATTTGGAACAGGTGCCCTTGAATTTCTTGTTGGCCTGTTCTGACTTCTGTCGTTGGACTTCTTTCTCTTCTTCCCTTTGGCAGGATCTTCTTCAACAATATTAACTCCCATTATTGTCGAATTCCCACGAGACTTATTTCCGGCAGTCTTGTTATCTTCCTAAATCTTGAGCCGAATCACAAGATCTTCAAGCTTCGTTTCCTTGTGTTTGTGCTTTAAATAATTCTTGAAGTTGTTCCATGAAGAAGGTAACTTCTTGATCATTGCAGCCACCTGAAAAGCTTCATTTACTACCATATCCTCAAAAATCAGATCATGGAAAATAAGTTGAAGTTCCTATGCTTGTGATCCAATAGTTTTATTAACTGACATTTTATAGTCTAAAAACTTTGTGACTACAAACTTTTTCAAGTATGCATCTTGACTTATATTTCTTCTCAAGTGCATTCCACAATTCTTTCGAAATTTTCATTGCACTATATACATTATATAGGTCATCCTCTAAAGAACTCAGAATGTAGCCTTTACATAAGAAGTCTGCATGTTTCCATGCTTCAATAATCATGAATTTTTCTGTCTAACATATTAACAGTAGGCACTGGAGTTTCTTCATTGGTAAATTTCTGCAGACCAAGAGTGGTAAGCCAGAAAAATACTCGTTGTTGCCATCCTTTGAAATTCACACCAGAGAATTTTCCTGGTTTCTCTGCAGGTGGTAAAGCAGTTCGGGTTGGTGCAACAACAGCCACCATAACATTATCATTTGCCATTTCAAAATCAGAATTTGTAATAAACATAAATTGATACAAATGGCTTAGTAAGCAATCACTCAAAATGCAAACTTAATAGGAGTATAAAACCACAAAGGTTTTTGTCTCCACTAGAAACACAAATTTTAAAAATAAAATTTCCTTAAGTTTGTTGGCAATCTGTATTCTAAACAATACTGATGATAAGAAAACATTGCAGAAATGCCAAGTTATGAATGTTTAAATCACAAAGTGAAGAACATAACCTAATTAATAAAAACTAAAATCTGTAAAACATACCAGAATCTGTAAAAACAGAATGGAATGACGATCAAGTCCACTGAATGAATAGTGTCTCCTAAAGGAAATTATTCCCCTCTAGTATCCGTGGTTTGATTTGGAATATGTCCTTCAAGGATAGAATGATCTCAATCACAAGTGTATTGATACCCAAAACTCTGGTGTCAGTGAGGCACTCAACAACAGTAAAGTACACGATGCAATTTTTGTGGAAGAAGAAGTGTAAATCAGAAATTTTCATAAGTAAATAGTCTGAAGAATCACTGGTATTTATAGACAAGAGGAATTGGTTCTGAAAGGTTGCAACCGTTCAGAATCCACACGACAATTCATGAAAGTTTGCAACCTTTCAAACAGTCATGGTTGTTCCTGAAAGCTGCAACCTTTTAGAACAGTCATCTCTAACGGTGGGTAATTCAAATAAAATAGGAAATTATTTTAAATAAAATAGTTCACGCGGATCCGAGTCGGGTCAGAACATTTCTGTTAATTAACTAAATAATTGAAATGTTTTGGCCATTTAATTTAATTTAATTTATTAAATAATTAAAACAAACTTTGTGCAAAAAATAATCTCTCGATCGATCATTTTCTAAAGCCGAAGCTGAAACCGTAGCCATAGTCGAAGCCTTGCCGAGCAAGCGACGACGACGACGGCGCGAGGGGGTCCCTCTTTCCAAGCTTTTTAACAACTAGTAGAAGTGTTTCTTTATTTAAAACCTTCAATTGTTGTTTCCACCACCAATGAGGGAGAAATACCTTTTTATAAAGCATAAGAGAATCTTTTTCAATTCCTGTTTTCATCTTCCCTCCATTTTTCATAAACTCTTGCTATACCCAACAATGTTGAAGTCACCTGGAACTATTTAAGCCTCATTCATTGAAGATTGTATACTTCTTAATACTTCCCAAATCTCTTTCCTTTCAGGAATAGTTAAGTTGTAGAACATTTAAATTGTGAGCTCTTATCTTCTACATAATAGTGTACTATATGTGGTCCATAATGCAATATTTGAACTTTTACCCCTGCTTGCTTGCAGCTATCCAAATTTTGTCTGCAAGGACTTCCACAATCATCCCTTAATTTTTTCTGCATTCCTTCATTTAACCTTTGTTTCCAAAAATCCAATAAAATCTATATTATCATATCCTACTACAAGTGCGAAGCTCCGAAGATGAAAAGTTGGACTATCATTTTAGCCCTAGACTAAATTAACTATCTAATTAATTAAATAATATTATTTTAGTTATTTTTTTAATTGAAGGTTATTTATTAGAAAGGAAATGTGCAAGAATAAGAGCCAATTAGGATTTGCAGAATTGTAAATAAGTAGATATTTAAAATAAGTACATGAATTAAGGTTTTCCCCGTTTTAATCTTAAGTGAAAAAATATGAAGAGTTGTAGCTAAATTAATATATATCACTACCAAATATAATTTTTCATCTTGGATTCTTCCACTAGCATATCTGCGTACTGCTATGGTAAAGTTTCTTGTTTTTCCATCTTCTGTTGTTTGTTTGTATGATTTTTATCATTTAACGATTTTTTCAAATTCAAAGATTGTTCTCTATTCTTATATGTTGTTTCTCCAATTTGTTATATTTTGTTAATAATCTGGTGCTATTTGGCTTGGAGTAATTTTGATATTCTCAACCAATAACTAATAATTATACTTATTAAGTTCACAACTACATTGTTTTGGAAATACAAATGGACACGAGAGGATTTAATCTTTTAATTTTATTTTTCTTTGGCTTAAACTAATCAATAGTTGAGGTGTCTACATTCATGAATTCATATGAGGATAAAAAATATAAAAACAGAAAAATTTAGGATGGAGTTCTAGGTAGAAACAACTACATAATCTCTTTCCATGTTGTGAAATTATTCGTTAAATTAAAATAAACCTTGTTTAGTTGATGCATACTAATTGAACATTTTTTTAAAAAAAATGTCTAGTACTATGAACTATTTTATTTTATTCATCTAAATAGTGTTTTGATCTTAAAATTAATAATGATATTCTTTGCATTTAATTTTTGAAGCTGGTATGAATTTGTTTTAATAAACCAACTAAATTAATTTATGATCTGAGAGTAATAATAAAGCGTATAGCAAGTTTGGCATCTTCATTTTATTTAAAAGTACCTAAAAGAATTTGGAGGAAGATGAATTCATAAAGTTAGAAATATCAAGTGTGACTTCTACATTGTCCTACAATGACTAAGTTTAATTACCTTATATTTACGGAAAAGGGTCTGAAAAATACTTCAACTTTGGCCGAAATTGTTGTTACCATACCAAACTTTAAAGAGGACGTATTACCCCCCTAGACTATTTAATACCATATTTTAAATATATATATTTGCCCATACTCAGTCTATGTTAGTTGAGTGTGCCACAGGCGCATTTTAATTCATTAAATAAATTAAATTAGTCATTTTGTTCCCTTTAATAAATATATTTGAAAAGTCAATAAAGAGGAAATCAATCGTCACACTGTCTCTTTCCCAAAACAAATGCTATTCAAATCCAATTTTACATCTTCCATGGATAACCCTAACAAAAAAATATTAGAATTAGAAGCCCTAAATAACAATAGAACAAATAAGACCAAGAAAAAATTCTGGAATTAAAGAAAATAATTTGTTTAATACAAAGCTTACCTGGCACTTCAATGGTGGTCTTTCAGATTTGTATTCCAGCGAAAGAGAAAGGGTGTAAAATGAATTAGAGTTAGAGGTAAAAAAAAATAGATACAGTTTAATCACTGTATTGATACGTGGCATTTAATGATTGGGCACAAAAAAATTATGATGTGCCCTACGCGCCTATGCGCCGTATTTTTACGCACTTGAACAATTGGAAAAACATATATATTTAAAATATGGTATTAAATAGTCTATGGGGGGTAATAGGTCCTCCTTAAAGTTTGATATCGTAACAACAATTTCGGCCAAAGTTGAGGTATTTTTCAAACCCTTTTCCCTTATATTTACATGAACACAATTTATTTGATTCGACATTTTCATGATTTCTTATAAATTATACATGAAAGGTCTGGTTCATTGCTTTAAAGTTATGCATAGGATCGATCTAATATTATAATATTATAATTTCAACCTTATTTTTAAAGGAAGTAAATAGTAAGATGAATTGATTGAGGTTAAGTTGGTATTACATTTTAAAATATAATATTTATTTAACTTTATAAGAGTTTTTAATAATTGACGTATGGGACACACGGGCAACACGTGTGCCTAGAGACTAGTACTTCATCAAGAAGGAGTTTAGCTCCCTTTGTTTAAAGGATTGGTTCAGTCTGTTAGAGTTCGAAGAGCTGAATATCATGAGGGGCTTGGAGCAGGTTAATTTGATCCCTTATCTATCCTTCTAGTGTTTTGACTCAGGATGGATCCTTAGAGTTCAGTTTTAGTTTTGTCTGATCATTCTCTCAATAATCTCCATATCCTGATCTAGATATTTTTGATAGTTTCCCATCTCAAATAGTTCTCTATCTTTGGCCTTTCCTCTGACTCTAGCTTTTTCTTAATCGATCTTGATATTCATCTGCATTTCCATCTCATTTGTTATCATTGGATGGTCATTTATTTCTCCATGATAAGTTCTACTTGGGTGTACTTGGAACCATCACTCTATCTTTGATGCTCTCAGCTTTGTTTTTCCATTCTTTCTTTAGAATCTTTGGTCTTATGTGCTTGGTCTCGAGTGGGGGCTTCTCTAGTGCTTCACAAGATCAATTTTCATGACCTATTATGCAGCAAACATGATGGTAGTTTGGCCTTTATTCATGCTCAAGCTTTTGGTCTAAGCGTTCCCTTGAAGAAACCTGTATTGCCACCGACTCTTGTAGGGTAGTACTATTGGAAATTGTGTTTCTTTTGAAACATACAACTAATTGAATCAACATATCATATTATATATATATATATATAAAAGATGCATGTGCTATGCATGGCCCAACAATGTAGTTTACATATTTTAGCTCATGTGAACAAAATACTATAGTTCTAATTTAGAGAGATAATGTCACGACCTGAGCCACACCCTGGATGTGGCCCGCACTCGAGAACTATTGCTGGCCCCGAAGCGAACCCTCATCCTAGCTAACTATAAGCGGAAAACTAACTCAAGCATATATAAGCATCAAATTGAAAGAAAAGTTTAAAAATAGTTTATTGAATCTCAAAACTTCACTGAATATACCAAGTATGAAACATAAGTTTTAAATAAAATATATGAAACTGAAAGACTCTCCAAAATTATCTATCTATGAAGTCTCTACTACACAAAGATGAGTGTCGGGACAAGACCCACGACTCCTTAAATGAACTACTACTAATAACTCATAAAATTGGAATCCTCTAAAAGGAGGGAGGTCTCACTCATAAGCGGACGAACGGATGAATTGATCTCAACAGACTCTTGTTGAGGATCCTAAGAACCTGTATCTACATCATTAAAAGATGCAGGTGGAATAGCATCAGTACATTGAATGTACGATTATGTAATATAGCTGAATAACAAATAACTTAAAGAAAGGACTGCGATCGATAACAATGTACTCAAGATGAATGTAAAGAAATAAATGAGTTAAATCATTTAAAGCTTTACAAAATACTTTCTCATTTCTAAACTTAACATAATAAGTGATATATAAAATATACTTTAGCTCTATTAGGAGATTCTCTAACCGACAACCATCACTATTAGTTACATGTTGATACATTGTTTCGCCCACACTATCAGAACTGTCATATACCTTGCCGGGATATAGGACACCTCAACTAAGTGGATCCACTAGGCTCTGTCCGAAGGCACTTAGGATTCATCTAAAAAGTATGATCATATACCCATGTTGGCACACATGGTTTATGAAGAATGTGAGTTGTCTGAACCCATCCCCATATCGTTGCTCAATACTACTCGCAATAATATATAATCATGCTCAATGTTTAAAAACATACTCAACCTCTGGTTTGAGATAGTTACTCAAACTATCTTCCTAAAAGAGGTAACTGCTCTGAAATATCTCCGAACTCACTAACTAAACTAGAAATCAAAGTTTCTCTTTTCTCAATGTAAAAACTAATACCTTTGGGAATGCTTAATTCCCTTATACTCTTACTCAATTCATCAATTCATCAAGAAGTCGTACTGCATAAATATTTATGGTATATCTAGATAACATGGTGCTTAAACATTGATGGCATACTCGACTGTGATACTAATCATGTTTTAAAAACTCTTTCTCAAAACTCAGATTTGCTTCCTCAAAAACTCGTTTTAAAATTAAAGTATTGGCTTTAAAAAAGGCTCTAAAGATTTATAACTCAAAATAGGGTTCATGATGAATTATAGACATGAACAAATTTCAATAACAATACAAAAACTCAGAACTCAGAACTCAATGATACTTCTTATCTAAAAAATACTCAATTCATAGGGTTCATGTTGAAATAGATACATGAACAAATCTACTCAAGAATCGTAATGCATACCATATAGAAATTCAATAATTTGAAATAAAATTTCAAAAAGAATCAGCAACTGAAGAACTCATAGTCAACTCATCTCAAGAATACTCAAATATAGGGATAGAAACCTAGATAACTCTTTTACTAATTTGAAAGTAGATGTAGTACATCAGCATGAACTAATACAACACTATGATAACATTATATACTTGGAAGGATAAGGTTCTTCAAATATGTTGAATAAGAACTTGATTAGAAGCCTTGAAATTCTAGCTCAAAGGTGAACAATCAAGAAAACCTTTCTTGAGATTCTTGAATTAGTTTCTTGAAATCTTTATGGCCAAGAATTATGATTTTCATTAGTGATTCATAATTGTATGGAGGAATTTGAGTTGAAAAGAATGGAATTCTTGTAGAAAGACTTACCTTGAAGAAGAATCTTGAAAAAGATTGAAAGAATCTTGAATGGAGTCTTCTACTTTGATTTTTTCTTAGAGTTTTGCCTTAGGATTGGTGAGAGAAAAGAATAATGAATTAAGAGATGACAATCTAATGGTTTTGGGTCTTTAATTATCTAAGATGTTCGTTTAGGGTTTTCTTTGAGGTAAAAAGACAAAAATGAACCATTTTAATGTTTTCATGTTGGCTAATTCATCACTGCATTGTATTACATTACTAAAATTGTCATAACTTTTTACTCAAAACTCGGATTGAGTTGGTGTCGTTGGAAAAGAGATTCCAATACCTTTAATTTGATAGGTTATAGGCCACACAAATCTTTATATTCTAAGATATATGATCATTTTAAGTTGACCCAAAGAGAATCTTACATCAAAACTTAATCGGTAAGAAAACTTTCAACTCTACTTTGTGGTAGGAGTTTCTAGTGACCTTAATTGATATCCAAAATAATTCTCACACTAAAGAGTTTACCTTTACACATATGGGGAATTTAAAAATCACTTGATATGACCCTACAAGTAAATGAAGAACATTTCGAGTCAGAACTTAGAAATTTTTGGGGTCTTACAATATCTCCCCCTTGGAATTATTCGTCCTCCAATGACGGTTAAACTGAGAATGGAGGAGAAAATAGTTACTATCACTACCTTTCTCGACTTCTAAGCTTTCCTACTAACATAGGTTGAACTGATTGATATTAATAGTTTTGAAATTGACACTCTAAAGCTACAAATCTCTTCCATCATCTCTAAATTGGTCTACAATTGCTTTACTCTAATACTCGGAAAAGGCTTATCTCATGACTACTGAACTCTCCATATGCAGGTACTAAGACTCGTTCTAATAGCTCTTTCTAAGATGTTTCTCTTATCCTCTTCTCATTGGCTTATAAGGCTACTTAATCTGACTCTTAATACTTTGCCTTCTCCTTCTTACCCTACTAACAACATCTTTCTAGGTTCATATCAACCTAACTTGAGGAAGCTTTGAACTATATTTAAGAGGCTTGTCATTGACTGTATAAAATCCTTTCTAAATAATTAATTTTTACATCAGCCTACTCCATATTTACAACTCAAATATGCTATCTAGGCATACATGAAAAATAATTAACTTAATTAGAACCTCGTATGATTACATACAATCTCGGGTACAACTCTTAGTGCTCTTGTTACTTCGATGACTTAGTCATACTTTATTGGTCTCATCTAAAAGTTAGAATCTCATACTTATACCAATTCATTGTAACTAACCTCTTAAGTACTCTCCTACTCTATGTCAATTCTACCAGATCAGATCTCAAAACTAACATCATCATCCTCATATTGTCATTATTTTAACCACAATTATCATCTCAAATTCAAGCCTAGTGTCTATTACAAAACACAGATATTGATATAATTGCTCGCATACTATACTAAATCATTTTAACAACTTAAATTAAGAAACACTCGCCCCCAAAACTTAATGACAAGTAGGTCAATCTTTATCTCTCAGTCTACCTACTTATATATTACTTTCACAATCATTTTCAAAATCTAAGTACCACTTACCTAACCACTACACATCGTTGGCTGACTAGTTCAATAACCCTCTAAAAATCATCTGATCTCCCAAAAATAATAAGTTTTGCTTAGATCTATCACCTCATGAATGCTCCTACTCTTCCACTCAACACCTACACTTGACCATTACTAACACAATAACACATCATCATATACTCCTTTCTAATTAAAGTATACTCTAACTCATCCTATCTCGTAACTATTCATATATCCTCTAACCATTTTTTCATTGCGGAACTGGTAGTTGGTGAAGTCATAGAAGTAGTAGTGTAGTAGGTGATAGTGTGGTAAGTGAGTAACTTATTTTAAAGATTTTATTATAATATCTTTTTGCTAAGTGTCTTGATCTTGATATCTCTTTAATATTATTT
>JAJOOH010007466.1:0-14809 GCA_029582605.1 Solanum gracilifrons | reverse complement strand
CTCTGTCTGAGAGAGCAGGAATGAGGGCAGATGCGGCAATCATTGATCTGACTAATGCATCAATTCTAGCCAACAAGCTCGAGGAGTCGTTTATAGAGTAAGTTGGTAGTTCTTGTTGTTCCTTTTGAAAATGATTTGTGCCAACTTTACCGCCATTGCCTAACAGCACCTCATCTTTCTATATACATGTTTCCAATTAATTTTGTGCTTATGTGCTGGTGAAGTTTAATCTTTGCCCAGAGTTTGCAAATTTTGTATATATTTCGTCTGAGATACCCTTTCCTATAAATTGCTATAGTTTTATATTAAACTGAAGCTTCGCACATATTTCTGCTGCTGTAAATATGTACTTGTTTTCACCATGCATGCTAACCTGGTGTGGAATCAATCATTCCATTGTTGGGTCGCAGCTGCAGGGAAGAAGATAAAGATGGGTATTTGTATTACATTTTGAGTGTTCATGGACAAGGTCGGACAATTGTCTTCTGTACGTCCATTGCAGCTTTACGCCATATCTCCTCCCTCTTGTGCATCCTTGGCGTCAATGTCTAGACACTTCATGCCCAGATGCAGCAGAGAGCTCGACTTAAGGTCACTTTTATGATTTCTTTTCCATATTAGGTTATGCTCCATTTTCTTTACTTTCAAAATGTATGGTAATTCTTTCGCAGAGAAAAGGAGGAGATGTTCAGTCTAGTGCCTCTTGATTGGTACACCAATGATCTGTTCTTGAATTATTTAGAGCCTGTTTAGATGAGCTTATAACTTATGGCTATAAGCCAAAAGTCACAAGTTAGGATTTCTATGACTACAGTCTTGACACTTTATCCACTTGCTATGAGACTGTTTCATTTTCTAATTGAGAAGAGAGAAGATGTCATTTTTCTCCATATTGTCCAATTGTCGCATCAATGTGCTTTTCCTACTCACAAACATGGAACTACTGAACATGTTATATTATCTGTTGCCTTCTCTTCTCAGCCATTTTGCTCAATGCAGGCAATTGACCGGTTTCGGGGACATGAGCATGGTATACTCATTGCTACAGATGTTGCAGCCAGAGGTTTGGATATTCCTGGTGTTCGAACTGTTATTCACTATCAGCTACCTCATTCAGCTGAAGTAAGTTTGTAATGTGTCTTCTTATTGGTAGCTTGTTACCACGTTCACAATTTCAATCTATGAAAATTGTTGTGCAGGTTTACGTTCATAGAAGTGGAAGAACTGCTAGGGCTCATTCTGATGGGTGTAGCATTGCCCTAATCACACCAAATGATACCTCAAAGTTTGCTGCTTTATGCGAGTCATTTTCAAAGGTAATCTTAGAATAGCCACTGGAAGGAGCAAATACTCATTAGATGGATACATATCCTCTGTAAATGAGCGCAATGGTAAAACCATTCAGTTTGGAAGTTGACTCGATACATATAGATTTTTTAGCATATGAGTACTTCCTTTTAGATTTCTAACTTTTGTGATTATTTCGTTCTATATTCTATATACAAAATGATTAGATGAAGCAGTGACATTATTTTTCTCTAAGCAGAGACTGCAAGGCTTCTCTTCTCCTGATGTTTTTAAAGTTTGTTGCTTCTATCTTTCTCGGTTGGTTAATTGTAGCTGTATGCTTAACTACATTTATACTTTTATGAAAGCTCTATTTGAGTAGCATTTTTTTTTTGCACTAATGGATACTGTTGTTATTTCCAGGATAGCTTCCAGCGGTTTCCTTTAGACATGCCATACATGCCTGAAGTTATGAAGCGATCAGCCCTTGCACGTCAAATAGACAAGATTTCACAAAAGGACTCTCAGGTGATTCTGGTCCTATGTATCTCTGAATGTTAAAATGCTTCTTCCTATGTCATGGTTATGAGTCTGTCTGACCAATCTAACTCTGATGACTGTAATGCATTTTTATTGATAATGCCATACTTTACACTTCAGAGCCTCTTTTGTTCTCAAGCAGCTAATGTTCTTCACAATAGTCTGCTGAATCAAAAAATGTAGCTTTTGACCAGTGAAGATTTCTTGTTTTCCATATACTTCTTATTAGCATCTCTTTATTGAACGCTGAATTCCTTCTTATATTTTTGGACATACTTTCTTTTTAGGAAGTATGTTGCATACTGTTTTGAATTATCATTGAAGGGATAAAGATATGTAAATGTTTTTTTCCTTTCGTGGATACAAAATAGTGAAGATACGATGATTCTTGTTTTGCTAAGAAGAATCCAACACAACAACAACAACAACAACAACATGCCCAGTGAAATCCCACTAGATGGGGTCTGGGGAGGGTAAAGTGTACGCAGACCTTGCCACTACCTCGTGGAAGTAGAGAGGCTGTTTCCGGGAGACCCTCAGCTTAAGAACAACAAATCTAAATGACAGGAGAGATATATATAAAACATAACAGCCAATACAAAAGAGAACGTATAATCAACATATAAGACACTAACAACAAGAAAGTAATGCGATGCGTGAAACGCATGGTTATGATACAATAAGTAGTTTTCCTTTTAGAAATCTTATTCCATTCTGCTTTAAATTCCATAAAGAGCTTAAAAAGAAGGATTTTTTGCTAGTGTTTAGTGAAATGTTTTTTCTTTCTTTTGGGATTTGTACCGTATATGTTAGGTATAAAAGAACTCTTAATTGATCATTCCTTTAGTAAGAAAGAATCTGCTGGAAGTAGTTGGAAACTTCTCCCTTATTGGTTTCCTTACAAAAATGTGTACCGACTTATGTGCGTTAACCCAAAATAAGGAATAGTTTAGTGGTAACTGGTAAGGACCTTCCACCTCCTTATAGTTGGGATTTCGTGTCACCGAGGGAGCTAAGTAGGAAATAGCCACCGATGGTCCCTGCCCTTGGGTTTCGGTTTTCAGAAGGTGTGCGCTTTAAGCAACATCCACCACTACGCTTCGCCAAGCTAGTTGGGGATCGGCTAATACAAATTTGTCCTATTTGATGGGTGGCATTCACAATTTAAAGGAAAATAATCTAACGTAGCAAACTGCTTTCTCTGTATCCACTGAGTAACTTGATCTTAAAGTTCCAGAATATTGTTTCCTCTGTTTGCCACTTGTAAGTTGTAACTTGTGTTCGCGTTTATACATTTGGTTCATTGTTAGTTTCCTTTTTTTTTTTTTCAGAACAAGGCTAAGAAAAATTGGCTTGAGCGAAGTGCTGAATTAATGGAACTAGATTTGGAAGATAATGATAGTGAGGTGGAAAGAGTGAACAATCATAAGCGAAAGAAAGCCACATCTGCTCAACTAACCAATCTACAAGAGGTCATTCTGATTATGAAATTTATGATATTAATATCTAAAAAGAGGCCAGCCCGGTGCACTAAGCTCCTACTATGTGCAGGGTCCAGAAAGCATCGGACCACCTAGTGTCTTAAGACTCTTATGTATACTGAAAACATTTAACTTTTTTTTAAACTGCAGGAACTAAAAGTCTTCTTTCACGGCCATTGCAACCCAAAACATTCTCAAAACGCTACTTGGCTGGGGTGAGTTCTCACAGTAATGTGATGTTTCTCGGAATGACTGTTTTTTCTCCCAAATCCATCCATCTTTATATAGCTATTATTTCTTTCTAAGCCATGTGGTTCAAGTAATGAATAACATAATCGTTTTCTTTGGGGGTTTGATGACACTAATTTAGGACACACGCATCTCTTCGTGTGTTTGTCTAAAACGATTTGATTTTTCTTTTCAGGCTGGTGTTTCACCTCTCCTTCAGAACCATCTGGAGGAATTAGCCAGACAGAAAAATTCAAATAATTCCGGAGATGTTAAAAGGAAGAAAATGATTGTCATTGGTCAGGATTGCGTCGAGCCCCTCCAGGCACTTAGGAGTGCTGGTCCAGAGGTAATATTGAAGTAGTCCTTTATATATGTACCATCTCAACAATACAATCGTTAAAATGCTACTTTCGTTTCCTAAACTCTGCCTACTATGCACCTTTTACACTCGCAGACTAAGTTGAATCTGAAGGATATGGCTGAAAAGCGGAGAGATATAACCGAGTTAAGGAGAAAGAGGAAAGAAACCAAAAAACGTATTCCCCTCACCGCTCTCTGATCACTATCATCAACATCTTCTGTTTCCTTTTTATCTTCCAACCTCAATTCTTATTATCTCTGTCCTGTTTCCTTTTCACAGGTTTGCGTGAACAACGACGAAAACAGAAGAAAAAACTTCAAGGAAAAGAGTGATTCTTTATCTATTCTCTCAGAGGATTCGAACTCGGGTATAGATTCTCTATGCTCATGTAAACGACTCTGACGAACTTCGATAACTATAGATCACTCTGCCAATTTTGTAGTTCACAGCTTTAAGTTAAAAAGGCCAAATCATGTTGCAAAGACTATAGATATCTGATAATTGGATTTGAAATCAAATGTTCAATGAGATGTACAAGAGGAATTTCATCCTCATGCCAAATTCTTGAATGAATGTGTTTATTTCAGTTTAGTAATTTGATTCGTGCAAATTCCGAGTTGAGGATGTGTCAGAAATAACCTCTACTACCTGTGAGGTGGGGTAATGTGTGACGTATATTCTATCCTTTTCAAACCTAGAGGTGATGATATAATCATAACCCGTCCAACTCGTCCACGTTTGTGTTGATTATTGAACTGTCCATTTATTATCAAAGTTTAGATTGAAATCTAGCACCAATTGATTTCATGAGAAATTTTATCAAAATATTTTCAAAAAGATGTTATTTGGTATGTTGTACATAGTCGTAATAATTAAAAACAATAATTTCATAAAGTACTAAAAAATTATAAAATAATTAAAATTTTGAATGTATAGGTATACATACATACAATTATCTTATAGATATACATATACAATTCATCTCTCTCCACTCTCTGCCCTGTCTCGCTAGTCTCTTTCCTCCCTCTCCCAATCTCGCTCGCCAGATATATAAATATATACAATAATCTGACTGATATACATATACAATTTGTCTCTCCACTCTCTGCCCTTTCTCGCTCGTCTCTCTCCTCCCTCTCCCAATCTCGCTCGTCAGATATACAAATATATATGTATACCAGTTACATATATATACAATTATTTGACAGATATACATATACAATTCACATCTCTCCACTTTTTGCCCTCTCTCCTCCATCTAACATGGAGTCGCAATTCATAATTAACAAATTATAGTTATGAAGCATAATTAAGTTATTTTTGAATGACTATATGCGAAAATTCCCCTAGAAAAATTGTACTTTGAATATTACCCAAAATAAATATTCATATACAAAAATGAATTAATTTATTCGATCAGTTAGGTGCACTAGGTCAAATGAACTTGTCATTAAATACAAGATTTGTCAAACTCTTATCTCAAACTGCTTTTCTTTCGATACAAAGTATCCACATATTAAACATTTTCAAAACTATACAGTTTATTTGAATTCATATCATATCATGCTATATAATAAATTCTCGTTGCTTACTTTAGTGAGAACATTGGACTAAAAACAAATGCTGTCCAGTCACCACGTGAAAAGGGAAACTATAGCGTATGATTTATCACTAATATCCGTCTGATAGTGAGCTTCTCTCCTTACAGTCAAGTGGCTTTCATTCCTTGATCAACATTTTCTATTCCCCTTCGATCGTTCGTAAATGGGATGCTTCTTAAAGCAGATCACATATTCAGCTACCAAGGTTGTCTTTTGGAGTAATAAACATATGATCTCTATTTAATAGAATACTTAAAGTTATAGAGAAGGTTCTAAAATAGCTTACACTCTCTAACGTGTGTAAATAATTCCAGCCACTTCAAGAGATTCATTGTCTAGGCTTATATATTGCTTCAACTCTAATGGAAATGTAAGTACCATCCAATGCACTAAGACAACCCTATAAGATAAATTCAACTCTAAATACTAAAGGACTATTAAAAATAAAAATACTTTCACCATAATATTTCAAGTTTGGTTGTAGTAAATCAAATGTTAGATTGTAATTTACCTACCTTGAACCATTTCCATCGATCATCAGTATCATCTTCGAGCACTGGATTAGGTTTAACAAGTAACACTGGAGTTAGTTTAAGAATAGCTCTTAGACATTCATTAAAGGCTCGACTTACACTCCACCCCGATCTAATATAATCAACTTTGACAAACCTGTTCTTCTCGTGATGAGCCAAAATATTTAAGAACATTGCTAACTTTTCAGTACTCGACATATATTTACTATCAGTCAACCCTCCAATATTCTTGGCTAAAGAGGCTAAAATGTGAAAGACATTTCTATCCACCCTAAGTGTCACGACCCGAGAGCACCCTTAGTCGTAACACGGCGTACTCAACCCGAAGGGATCTTATACAAGCCCTTAACATATCATCCTTACATAAGACATTGAATAATGCGAAAAATTTAAAACTTTAACAATCAATGTCAAACTCTTTCATATATGAAAATAGAGTATCTAGACTTGTCTCATTTACCATCTAGGTTCAACATAAGAATCTCAAATTAAGGACCTTAACCCTTTACAATCGAATGTATCATAATACGGAGTACAATAATAGTCTATTACAAGATAGAAAGAAAACATAAAGTGTCATGGTGTCCTCGGAACTTGAGGACCTACCAAATGGCCTTGGAGAAAGCAATCCAAGCCTTTCTTCTCTTCAACAATGACCTACTAGCCCAAACCTACACTTAGTAGAAAAAATAGGAGAAATATGAGTTAGTACAATCAATATGTACTTAAGTATGGAAACCATGCAATTAAAACCATTAACGCATCAACAAAGGGACCTTTAGTTGAAAACATGTTATTTCAAGTTAAAAGCCATAATGCACCTTCAAGGAATTCACAATCAATCCATACCATAAGATAAAAGAGACATTCATGATCATAAGTAACATTATAAAAAGCCATAGTTCATATCTTACATGCTTTAGTTCATTTAACATTACATCATAAGACATCACTCACAACCTCCTTTCAAGCTCACTTGTGCAATGTACATATGAAGTCCCATACCCCCATATATACTAAGTAAACCATCAAGAAGTCATAAGCATAGTCACATACTTCATTAGTCATCATAATAAGTAAACCAATCATAACATCATTCACAAGCAACCATGCATAAATAACTCACACTAGAACCCCTCTTAAGGCCCACTTGTGCCATGCATAGGTAACATCCCATACTTTGTTTAAATTTTGTCTGAGGCATACTTGTTTAGGTGTCTTGTTCAAACTGCAGATGCACAATAACCATCCCTAGTCTTGCATCATCTGCACTAATTAATGCTTCTAGCTATGGGAAAGAGTTAAGCAACAATGCAGTACAACAGATTATCAGTGGATGGCTAACCTGATAGAGGTTTAATTGAGCTAGAACAGCAACATCAGGCCTCTCCATCGCAGGCAGATCAATCTCCGAGGTGCCTCCTCAATCTCAGGCAGCTCCTCAATCGCAGGCTGCGGAAGCACTGGCACCGCAACCAATCCTGCCACGAGACGTATAACAACAAGCACAACACACACAAACCCCGAAGTCCATGTCCTAACATGGTTTAAACCATAATCTCTAATACTCATAGTCATCAGTAGAGTAGATAAGGCATAATGTATCCCCAAATCGCTCGCAACCGGCCTCAACAGCATAAGCCAGCAAAAAAAGGTTAACAGGCCAAAAAGAATTGCGAAATATAATGCAGTATCTAATTTCAGGTAAGTGGAAATCAGGTGAGCTACGATAAAGTTTACCAACCATCCTACTGCTTCCATGGCTCTGACAAAATTTGGGACAACGATGGGTCGACCAACGTATATCTTCATAATAGGGACATACAGTACTGATAAATGGAAGATTATTATCCCTAACCCCCATCCAGAAATAGTATTACTGAATCCATGATGCTTGAAAATGCAAAATGCCACAATGCCGTGAAAAAGTAAAGCAGCCAGAAACCATACAACTTCTTCTTTCCGTGTCAACGGCATGTCGAGTTTTGCTTTTGGGAGACTAGAAATTTTTGAGTTTTTTTTTTGCTTGTGTTTGAAGAAAGTCTCATCCTAGGGTATAAATTGAACGGAAAAGGGTAAGGTTCAAAAATACCCTCCATCTATTTTTTGGTCTAAAAATATCCTGTATTTTTTCTTTTGGTTCAAAAATACTCTTACTTTCACCTTTTGGTCTAAAAATACTCTCAACCCAAATTCAATTGAATTAAATTCTTTGACTAATTAATTGTTTTGAAAGATAATTTTTTATTTATTCAAATTCTTAATATTAACTCATCTCAAAATATTAAAAATTGGGATTTAATATTTTTAAATTAAAATATTAAATTTATGAATTATTAATATTAATTTAAAATCTGAAATAAAATAAAAATTGTTAACACTCAAAAAACATACGATTTTACAACAAAAAAATAAAAAAAAATTACGTAACTACATCTTAGGTATCCTTTTTTTACTTCATTTTTGAATTTTTTTTGAAAATGATAGTTATCCAAATCAATATCCAAACGGATAAGTTTTTGAAATTTGAGTGATTAATTTTAAATTTAAATTTTAAAAGATAAATAACTAATTTTATTCCTAGAAAATAGTTAACCGCATAACACACGCATTTTAATGACAAAAATCATTCTTAAATGCACCATCTTTTCAAAAACTTACTCATTTCAAAATTCTTATTCTCATATATTTATTCAACTACCTAAACATGGTAACATTTTTTATTTTTTGTGTTTGCTTTTATGATTAGTTCATGAGTATGAAGAGAAGATCATTTGGTTTAGAAGAGTTTAGAAATAGAATTCTAACAACATTGATATTTCTTTTAAGATAAGTTCATAATTTTTTATATTAATGAAAAGGAGTATGTTTAATTTTGTTTAAGATAAGAAAGGAGTATGTGTTATACTATTAGTCATTATGCTTATTTAAATATATACAATATGTATATTACATAGAAATATGATTTTGTTCTCTTTCTCTGTTTTTTGTAGGGAAGACAACTTTGAAAGAAAGTATTAAGTTTTTGTAGAGTTTGAACTACCAAGCAAGATAAGAGAAAACACTATGTTACCATCTCAATTTTAAACGAGGTAAAAATCTAAATCTATTAAGAACAATAATAACATATCCGTGAAATTTCACAAATCAACAACAAAAAAATATTTATCATGTTTCAATTTATGTAATGTTGTTTTATTATATTTAAGAAAAATGTGAATACTTTGTAATGTTTCAAAATTATTCTAAAAATAAATGAATTTTTAAATATAAAACCTATTTTTGTGAAATTATATCAAAATATTTCCAACTACACATTACCGTTTCATGTTGGAGTCCTAAAAACGTGAAACCATAAATTAATGTATGTTTAGGACTTCTCTACTTTCTTTTTATTTTTGGAATTAATCAAACTTTTATACCAACTATTTAAACTAAAAAATAAATTTATTATATTTATATAAATTCTGCATACAAACAATTGTTAAAAACTTTCAAATTAGAAAATAAGAAAAAAGAATTTACAAGAATCTGGAAAATATGAAAATCGGAATAACTGAAATTTGTGCCATACTTTTCTACTTATAGTTTTTTTTATTTGATACTTCTTTTTTCTTTTAAAAATTTCATAAAGGCAAAGTATTTTAATTTGTAAATCGAAAATCCAAAAACGAAATTTAATAAATGAAAATAAAACATTGCAAATTCAAAATTAACGTATGATATCACTAAAAAATTAAATCACACTTTTTAAAACTCTATTTTATATCAAAATAGAAATTACTTTTTTATAGCAATTGCAAGGTCAGTTTTATCTCCCAGAAGAGTTAAATTGATTATTTATCTTTAAACTGAGATATATTTTTAATGTTATTCAGTTACAATCTAATGGAAGTTTAAAATAAACAAAAAATTTACTAGAAAAATTAATTGTATATTGTATTAAAGGAAAGTAATAGACCAAAATATTAAAATATTGAATAATAATCAAATAAAATTCAAATTCAAAATTTATTTATCCATATAAAATATTTAATTGATATTGCACAAAATATAAAAATAATTATCACCAAAATTGATATAGCTTAGATCAATATTGAATTAAATTAAAAAATAATTCCAAACAATAACTGAAAGTAATATTTAAATTTTAAAACTAACACAAGCCTAAATTTGTGCCATACTTTCCTACTCATATTTATTTTCATTTGAATACTTCTTTTTCCTTTTAAAAATCTCATAAATCAAAGTATTTTAATTTGTAAATCGAAAATCCAAAAAAGAAGTACTTCTTTTTCCTTTTAAAAATTCAACATTCAAAGTATTTTAATCTGTAAATCAAAAAATAAAATATTACAAACTCAAAATTATAGATATCAATAAAAAATTAAATCACACTTTTCTTAAATCTATGCTATAGGAAATTAGGAACTACTTCAATATAACAATTACAAGGTCAATTTTATCTCCCACGGGGTTAAATTGACTTATTTATTTTTAAATTGAGATGTATTTTTTTAGTTTTATTGTAGTTACTTATTTTTATTAGTTGGGTCAGTCTAAATTTAATACATTAGTGTTATTGTAGTTACTTATTATGTGAAGCTTTTTTCTCTTGAATTATATGGAGGTTTAATTTATTATATCTATATTACATGTATAATGTACCAATAATATAGCGGTTGTATTAATTATGATTATTTTTACATTTATGTCAATTTTTAAATTATATTTTTACACAAAATTAATACAATAAATAATATTTTGAATCTTTTAATTTTGATTAAAACATCATCTATTTATATATAATAAGAGAAGTAAAAGTGACACGTGTCAGCACCAAAAAAAGGAATTATTAAATAATTAAAATTAATTAGGATTAAATAATAAATTATTGTTTAATTGATAAAATTATTTTAAATTAATGACACATGGCAGGCGGCAGCAACGCAAAAAAAACTTTTAAATATTTAAATAACAAAATTTTAGAAAAATAACTCCCATATTCCACCATATGACACTTGGCAGGCGGCAGCAACACAATTTTTTTTTTTAATATTTAAATGACAAAATTTTAGAAAAATAATAAATTAAAACGTATAAATGAAAAAAAAATCAGAAACGGTTGTGAATCAACCATTTTCAAAAAGTAAAAATTAAAGTTTTTAACTCGTATTAATAATAAATAAAAAGCAAAAATGTCCACTAATTAATCTGGAAAAATCATTCAAATAATAAATTAAAAAAGTATAAATGAAAAAGAAAATCAAAACGGTTCTGAATCAACCATTTTCAATAAATAAAAATTAAATAATTTAACTCTTATTAATAATAATAAAAATTAAAATGCCCACTAAATAAATGTTACTTTTTCAAAATAAATAACCAAGCCACATATTTTTTTTTAAAGAAAGTATAAATGAAAAAAAAAATCAAAAACGATTGTGAATTATCCCTTTTCAAAAAATAAAAGTTAAAGTTTTTAACTATTATTAATAATAAATAAAAATAAAAATGGCCACTAATTGATCTGGAAAAATCATTCAAATAATCAATTTTTAAAAAATAATAAATTGAAAAAGAAAATCAAAACGATTGTGAATAAATTATTTTCAATAAATAAAAATTAAATAATTTAACTCTTATTGTTAATAATAAAAAGTAAAATACCCACTAAATAAATGTTACTTTATCAAAATAAATAACCAAGCCACATATTTTTTTTAAAGAAAGTAGAAATGAAAAAAAAATCAAACACGATTGTGAATCATCCCTTTTCAAAAAATAAAAGTTAAAGTTTTTAACTCTTATTAATAATAAATAAAAAGAAAAATGGCCACTAATTGATCTGGAAAAATTATTCTAATAATAAAATTTTAAAAAATAATAAATTGAAAAAGAAAATCAAAACGATTGTGAATCAATTATTTTCAATAAATAAAAATAAAATAATTTATCTCTTATTGATAATAATAAAAAGTAAAATGGCCTCTATTTAAGTGTGACTTTTTCAAAATAAATAACCAACCCACGTATTTTTTTTTGAAAAAAAAAAACAGAAAATGTACATAAAAAACAAACCAAAGAAAGGAAAAATATAAAATCTAACAAATTCCACGATAATCTAACTTCCCACTTCTGTTTTTAAATCTGAAAATTTGCTTAAAGGATGATCAAAATTATTTAATTAAAATCTGAAAAAAATAATCTGAAATTACGGTTTGTTTCAAATATGTAACCACCTTTTATTTTTAAAATTTGGCTAACTAATTTAAAATTTGAAATTTAAATTTCAAAAAATAAGAAACTATCCCTAGAAAAAAGCCAACCGCATAACATAGTATTTAAATAGCAAGAACTATTCTTAACTCTTATCACTTGCATCTTATTAAGAATCTACTAATTTCAGAATTTCATATTCTGTTATATTTATTCAACCACTTGAACATGGTAATATTTTTTGCTTTTCCTGTTGTTTTTTTATATTACATTTGTTTAGGACGATTAATCTTCAATGTTTGAAGTGTTGAGTAATACATATATAATGGTGGTTGCAGGCATATGATTTAGGTATTAATTAGTAATTTATATGTCATCGATGTTGAGTTTGAATAGGTCTTGATAATGATCATGAAAGAATATATATGGGTATCTTCCTATGGAATCTACCTATATTTGATAGATCTATTGAAAATTCTATCAGATCGACGAGAAACACTCTCATATATGTACTCAATGGAGAATTATGTCTACTTTTGTAATTATCATTGTGCAGGTAGAAATTGGATAACTCTAATTTGAACTTGATTTTTGAATTCTTATGAAATTTTAAAGTCTCTAACACTGTATAATTTTAAATTTACATCTTAAGTTATATAAAAGTGTGCTTGATATGTTGAAAAGGTGTCATAATTTGAAATTAACAACATGATTTAATCTTTTGTTGAGTTAGTTAAGGAAATTCAAAGTTATTATTTTATGAGAATTTGCACGTTTCACATTTATTTTTATTTGATAACTTAATTTTTTTAAAAGAACATTAATATCTTTATTGTAAGTTGTAAGTTTTTATGTTTTGTACTTATTTCAAATAACTATTAAACGTTGTAAATCAATTGATTTAATAAAGTAAAAAACAAACATGGTCAATCAAATGAGATAATAATTTAGTGGATTTTTTTCTATAACACTTTCCATGCATATATTAAAGTTAGAACAAAAACACAATAATAACTCAAGGAAATATGTACAATGCATGTGTACAATTATTTTGATTCATTTTTAATTTTTTTTTTAAAGATACGTGATTAATAAATATGTCATGCTCCTTTTTCTTTTTCTTTTTTTACATAGGGGTCTTATATCTGGCTGATAACAAAGGAGCATAAATTCACCTTAACAGTGTTATATTTTTGAGTTGGTTGTATCCAATTATGCTATTTAAAAATCATTCAAATGCATGATTAATTTTCTCATTTTGTAAAGTTTTTCAGGTATATTGTATTAGAAAATAAGGTGAAAATTGTTATTTAATCCATTATAATTTATGTGATGTATATTAAATAGGCATGAAGTTCTAGAAATATGGAAAGACTTTACAAAATTATTCATTTTTATCTTATTTACGGTTACTAATCATATCTAAAATCCTAAATATTAGCTACGTATAGAATTAGTCAGATTTTGTCTTCTTCCTTTATTCCCTGTTACTAAAAATATTGACAACATAACAATGTTTTATTTATTTTTAAATATAGTTAGACTTAAATAATTTAAATATTTTGGATGAACTAATATTAAGAATTTGAATAAATAAAATATTATCATTAAAAACAAATAAAAGATGTAGCTAACTAGTAAAAAGAATTCAATTCAATTTGGATTAGGGTGTTTTTAGACCAAAAGGTGGAGGAGGAGTATTTTTTAACCAAAAACAAAAGTGAAGGTATTTTTAGACCAAAAGGTAGATGGAGGGTATTTTAAAACCTTTTTCAATAGGTTAAGGATATTCTTGGCCGTTTTCCCTAAATTGAATGATTGCGCGTAAAGTTCATTAAGCATGTTATTAAGAAAACAATCTAGATTTAGGCGGGTCATTCGATATTGTATGAGTGTTAGAATTTCTAAAATATTATCTCATCTAAATGTTCTTATTCGTGACAATGATATTGTATGTATTGACAAGCTTAGTGTCACGTCCCGCCACATCACAGTGAAATTTTGCGTCCGAAGAGGGGCGGAAGGGTCTAGAGTTGTGGAGAGGTTTCTGGAAGACTCTAGAACCCTTTAGATTATTCAAGAAGGCTAGAGAATTCCCTAGAATTCTCTAGAATAACTTAGAAGGCAATGGAAGATCCTAGATAGTTTCCAAGAAAGCCTTAGAATTCTCTAGAGTGTGTAGAGAATTCTAGAAGAGGAACTAGATATTTTCTTGGAAAGCTTTAGAATTTCCTAGAATTAGTAGAAGATTCTAGGGAGGGACCAAAGTGTAAATAGTTTAGGGACTTGTAAAGTAAATATTAATTACATTTTAGTCCCTAGGAGGTAGTATAAATAGAGGTGCCCCTCCTTTGCAAGGCACCATCCAAGTGTAAGCAATCTTCCAAAGCCAATACAAAAGCCTTCTTCCAAAAAGCTTTCTTTGATCTTTCTAAGTCTTCCTTTACATTTCCTTAGTGATCTTAGCATAAAGGGCTTACTTGAGCTTACAAGATCGTGAAAGATTCGTGAGTAAGTTGTCAAGTGCCGCACGGAGCATTAGTAAGACTCTAAGTC
>JAJOOH010007465.1:0-12408 GCA_029582605.1 Solanum gracilifrons | reverse complement strand
TTCATAAATAACTATAAACATAACACAGTGGACCTAAGAACAGAATCTCCAGAATTCCGAAATAATGATTATTGATGACTGTTAAATTTTAGTTCAATAAATAAGAGAGAATGCAAGGGAGGGTACCTACAAGATGAATAGTCAGGAAATGATTAGAGCATCTGTTTCGGTACAAGCAAATAAATGTGGTTTCCTTAAAACAAGACATTGCATCAAATCCTAACCATAAATATAACAACTAGTGGACATAAGAACAGAATATCCAGAAGTCAGAAATAATGATTATGATGGCTTCATCATTTCTACAGATTCAGTTTTTTAATCAAAAGTTTGGTCCACACTTCAGAAAAATGCAATCAACTAAGTTTTGGTTCAGATATACATGTCAAGCCAACAAAAAAAGTAGAAAATTCAATCCCCAAATTTAAAGCCTAACACAGAAAAAAAAAGAAGCAAACAAGTTTTAGACCATGTTCAAACTTCAATGAATGAATGATTCCTCCAAGTAAAAAAGCAAAGCCTCCTAATTTATAACAAATGAGATATTCAAAGTTGTGCGAACAATCGCAGCATTCAAGTCAAGAGTCGTACAAACGACAAGAGTGACGACAAAACGATTGAGAATTTAGTGCGAAAAGGAATGAAGATCTACACATGGTGTTCACTGACCTAGAGAAAGCATATGATGAGTACCACAAAAGGTTCTTTTGTGGCCAATTATTATTTATATTATATTCAATTTATTTAACTTTAATTTTTAATTTTTTTATGATGATGACATTGAGTTGACGTCAAATGGAAAAATATGATCAATGTGAAATCATATAATCATCCCCAACTTAAGCATAGTTGTTGACATCATTTATATACAAGGGACAAAAGAAAACTAGTTAACTGATATGAGTTACATCCACTTCATTCTACTGTGCTGTCAAGCAACAAGAAAATCAATGTGGGCATGGGCAAGCAATCAAGTGATGAGCCATAATTTGAGAAATAGTCTCAACGAGCATGATTGCTCCAAGTGATAAGACTTTGATAGTCTCAACGAGCATGATTGCACCAAGTGATAAGGTTTTGATGAGCAAGAAGATTTTTATCTGATCTTCAAATTTGAAAAGCAAGCTTCTCCTTCAATAGCAAGGGACAATACAACCATCCAATGAATATAAATCATAACTTAGCAGAAGCATGTGATCCAAGGTCCAAAGAAATTAAGATAGCATATAGATAACTATAGATAGTCAAATAGAGGCACATAACACAAAGCATAGAAAATTATGATATATAAAAATCATAAGAGACCCATCGTGTTATACCTATGAAAGAATTCAATCCCAGTTATAGCACGCCTGGCTGATGCCCGCTTGTGCACGTTAAGAAATCCAATCATGCGACGAACCAAGGCAGTATAAGCAAGACAAGCACTGTTCCGTACCTCCCAGTGTGGAGAAGAGAAACAGCGTATCGAGATAATCAAAGCCTCAGCAGAAAAACCTGATGTATCAGTTGCTAGGTTGGTATCATTAAAAGCAGCTTTAAGAACATTGAAAGCATGCACAGTAGGAACGACACCCTCATCTCGAATCTTCGAGATCCTTTCAGCATCATAAATATCAGATGCAATTATAGAAAAAGTAGCTGGACCAGCCTCCACAAAACCATTGCAGGTATCAGCACTGAAACTATTTGCTTCAGTATGATCTGTTAAATACTTATTAGCCACATCTACTAACCACCGTAATGCCCTTGGCAAAAGCTTTTTTGGTGTGCCCTGTGGCTCTGAAAGGAAAAAAGCAATAAATGCTGCAGGAATACCAGCACTTCTCCTTAGGAGATCATCCACAGTTTGTCCCTTGGCTATTGTTCGCTCCATAAGTTGCTCCATCCAAGACTCAGTCAACTTACAAAGTCTGGAAAAAAGAAAAGCAACCTTAGCAAATGAATTCAGAATGCATGTCTATTATCTTTGTTGTGAACTTCTCTGCTATGATCCTAACAATGTAAGTCCAACATCATCAAGTGCAATATCTGTACTGATTCAAATCCATCAATTTCCTAGTCCTCAAAAGAATCAGCAGTTATCTGCTAGAAGCTACTTTCAACAGACACAAAATCAGTAGCCAGCTTTCAAATAAAAAGGTTAGCATGCTGGAGAAATGGTGCCAAAAAGAAAGTATTATTTTTTCAGATGATCTAAATAGGAGAGCGGCAGTGTTATAGTTTTTACTGTTACTCCACCTATAAAACCTGTTACAATTTTTGTTTTCAATTTTGTGCATCTGCAATATTCTTTTTTTCTAATTTAGTTTTTTTCCTTGAAGGGACAATGCAAAGGAAGGGATGAAGTTGGAAAAAAATAGCCATAAATTGGTATAGCCAAAGAAACAGAAAATCGAAAGAAAAGAATAAATGATAGACCTAAATAACAATAACAAAGTAGCAAATGAGTTATCAAGAATGCTTTATCTACTGAGTGCATGTCAATACCTCTGTCACAGAGCAAACAAAAGATAAAATTACTCCACAGTACATATTCAGATATTTCCTTTTTCCTGTGAGTTGCTCACGATTGCGTGAAAATGAGTTCTAAAAGAATCAACTTAAGATAAATCTTGCATATGACCTCACTAAACACGTGTTGCAACATGAATCTTCAAACAACCAAAGATAAAGTACAATTCCAATCTTCACTAAGAGGTAGCATTATAAGAGGAATCGAACACCTTTAAGATTTCACCAACTGCATCGACTCGAAGCAAGTATTGAAGTCTAATTTTTGGCTCTCTTTTCCTTTAGATGTTTGCTTTTTTTCGCTTTACAACATACAAGATACTCAGCCTCACAAAATTTTTATGTTGCTCAAGAAGGGAAACAAGCTGAGCTCAATCTCATTAATTTTAAGCTCACTAATGCCATGAGCAGAACTTAATCTCTCTGCTACCAAGCTCTCTAGTTCGCAAACCCAATGGACTGGAGAATTCCCTTTCCAATTTATTATTTCTCTTTTTCCCCTTTCCACATTGGGAAAACCCAAAGTACAAAGAAATATAACCCTAGAAGGGGTTGCAGCACTGATGGCTTTGCTGATCACTGCTACTAGATTCTCCCACTTTCTTGGCGTCTGCTTCCCTGCCTGTCTGCACCAGCCATCTACCCAAGCTTCCTCCCGTAGTATTTGGTCATTCTTAGTTAAACAATGAGAATTTGCCATTTTCAGATAATTAACAAGAAGATAGATGTAAAGGAAACGTCCGCTGTGAAACAACAGCTTCTTTCAGTTTTCTGACTTCAGAGAGATTTCTAAAATTATTTTAAGCTAAACCATGGTAACAATACCGCTTACAGCTTTGGCACTGGAACTCCTGCAAAAAACAAATAAGCATATAGAAAATATGACTGCCGATATAACAGAATCCAGTACACATACCTTGCATCATTTGAACAAAGCAATCGATTGCAAAGCGCAGTAAATCCAGCCCTTGTCTTATCGATAGCTCCATTATGCTTCATTTTCAAAAGGACTTCCAAGAAATGGTTGCCAATTACCTCGAGTTGTTTCACATCAAGCATTGTGCCAGATGTCGTATTAGATAAGACAGTTTCATGAACAACTTGGGAACCTGATTCTGAAACATCTGAAGTAGGCAAAGGAACCTTTCTTATTATTGCTCCCAAAAGAAGGCTCACCTGAAGCAATGTAGATGGAAAGAAATTAATTCTTCTGGAAATTTTAAGCATATAAACTTCATATAGTTGACTACAATTTATGATTCCTTCTGCTTTTATATAATAGTGGTTTTCAGGACAACTTGCACACACTTCTCGCGTATTCCATCAAGTACCTACTACCTGCCACCGGCACCGGTGCATAAAAACTCAACTCATCAAAGTTTAAACTTTAACCAAAATGGGAAAAAATCACCTAGTATTTATCATTCCTTCTTTAGCCACACAAAGGTTGCAATAGAAGGGGAAGGGTAGAATATGCGTTCTATTGCAATTAGTTGAACTAAGAACTGCAAAGTTACTAGGCCTGAGTACAAAACAGCAAGGAAAAGAATGATGATGGCACAAGAATTAGTGATGACATAATTTAACCATTGACATAAGAAATGTTTCATTAAATAGTTAGCTACTTTGACAAAAGGGATAATTAGTCATTCTTAATACCTCTTTCATAGCAAGCCAACAACCAACCATAACTATCTGCTCAGTTTGCCTGCCCTCCTGCACCTCTGTTGTATTTTGTTCCTTGTCTGCCTCATCCATCTCGTGAGGAACCTCCTCTAACAAAAGAGCATCATCACCCATTTCATCCATATCACCAGGTAAGTACCAAGCATCAGCTGATACCACCCAAAGGGCCAATGAAGTAATTCGCATGACCAACTCCAAAATCTTCTCCAATACCCCTTTCATTTCAGATATACTGCAGACTATTGCATCAGAATCCCAGTCAAGTTCCTCAAATGTGTATCGAAGCGTAAGCAGAACACCATGAACAAAGCTGTTCTTACATGCTTCTGAAAGATCCTTCTCTCCATCCTGAACTACTGCATCCAGCCAATCAATCAGTGATCTTAGATATTCTATTGCTGGAGGGGCAAACTTACACACCTTATTCTCCTCACTTGGCAGCTTGGACAGTGGTTGAGCAGATACATCATTAGATGAGGCATTAACAACCCAACCAAGTTCCAAAACATACTTTCTGAATATGAGTCGAAAAGTCAGAGCTCCAGCATCACTTTCTCTGACACGTGGACTATAGACTAGCTTCTTAGCCCAAACAATTGCTTCACTAACCATGTCCTCGCTATGAATTCCAGGAAGAGGAGTAGGAAAATGCAGCAGAATACGAAAAGAACTCACTCTAAGTCGGTCCCAACTATCAACAATTGATCCAACCAGCAATAGAGTTGATTCAGGTAAAAGAAGCCCCTTACTGTAGGGATAAAGAGAGAACCGAGGAGAAACAGCATCAACCGTTCCTTCTGAAGGAAGCACAATAGACCAAACATTTAGCATTATTAATAAAAGCTCCATTGCCATTATCTTTCTCTCATATGGAGCAGAGGGGTAACATGAAAAGAACAAAAAGCAACTTAGCCACTTCATAAAGTTAAAAAGTTCATCTGCCCTGTCTACAAACATATCCCCTGTTATTTTAGCAACAGAATTTCTACTTGTGTCTTTCCGTGCAAGAGGTTGCCAACTTTTATGCTTAACCTGCCTCTCCAATGCTGTTCGAACCCGAGAAAAGAATTTCCTAAACAAGCTTGTCCACTTCATCTGGAAAGCAGTTGAGCAACATCTCATGTTCAAAGGAACTGCTACCTTCATCAGACTGAGTTCCAATGATGATGGCAAACTTGCGGTCTTTGGATTTATGAACAGAGATTCTGCTGCATCAATCCGAAGTGACTCATCAATATGGGTAAGTGCCAAAACCAGATATTTCTCTGGGACTTTTATTTCAATCCCCTTGATGCAGACAATAGCATCTTTGTTTTCCAAGTTCTGCTTCACGTCTTCCGGAGACAACAAAGAATCTTTGCACCAATCAATATCCCCTTCCAGCAAAGCAAGAAATCGAGAAACCTTAAACAATGAAACTAAAACAGCCACTCGTTCTTCAAGCACAGGAGACACACCCCTAAAATCCAGCTCAGTAAGAAATACTTCACCATTGTCCAAACCACATCTGATGCCAATAAAAGCGAGCATCAGAAATATAGCATCAACATCCAGTTCAAGTAATACTGGAAGTGCATAGGTGTTAAGATTTGAGCGGAGTCTTGAATGTCCAGAAGCTAGGCCCGACAAAAGTGGAGGCAGGCAATGACCCCTAAAACTGTTGTACCCATTTTCAATACCATCACTACTCCAATACTCATCACGTAAACACTCAAGGAAACACTTAAGAAATGTCGTTGAAGCACAGCACACATCATCATCAATGTATGCCTTTATTGTTTCAAACAATAGATCTGGGCTCATACTTAGAAGTGTCCTTGCGCCCAGCCTCTTGGTGAGGGATGCTAAAGGAACATATCTTCCTTTACAACGTGGTCCCAGGCGAAGAAGATCAAAAGCAACCTTTCTCGTGAACAAATTGAATGTATCACTACCCTCTGCCCAGTGTAGACTGGCCTGAATGTCTAAGAAGAGATCAAATATAAGATGCACTTGTTTGACTGTTTGGTTCAGAGGATCTTCCAAATTATTCCACACTATTTGCAATAATCGTGTACCAATGTCCTCAGAAATGGGATCATAATTTACTTCAAGACTTCCATTCTTATCTAGCATTGATGTTTTTACTTGCTGCAGGCAAATCTGCATTACCGTAAGAGCATGAAAACTGAAGTGACTGTCAATTGGATTCTCACAAAAATTACAAAGCTCAGGCAAAATTGCATCATAAAGGATCATTTTGATTGATTTCTTGTTATCTCCAGAGTCCCTAACACTACCAAAGCTATCATTTGATACAACAAACCCGGTATTCAATACTGTCCTTGAGACTGCAGTTAAAATACCTCTAACCAAGCAAAGTCTGCTCAACGATGAAAATTTACTTAATTCATCAACCAAATTGCCCTTAAATGGGATTTTCTCAAGTACATCCTTAAATGCAAGCTTAGAACACACAATGGAACTCTGATTGAAAATTCCTCCCATGATAAACAGTCCAAGCTCTTGAGGGCTAAGACAAACCTGCAGAGCCACACAAAAACTCACCCCGGCCGCCACTAGACAATCTCTAGAAAATGATTCCGATTTCAAAATACTCAAAACAATAACCAGAATTCTCTCTAAAACATTAGAACCTGCATTAACAAACTTGGAAGGAAATCGTTGAAGCAAGTAATACATACAAGAAAGAGCTTCCTGGCACTGTTCCATAACAACTGGTGACGGTCTAGACCAATCATTGATCTCTGCCAATACAGAGCTTAACCCCAAAACCACATTCAAACCAACCAAAACTGCACACTCGTCAACAATTTCGACCAAGTAACCCAACTTGGGGGTGCTCATCATTGATAATGCAACTCTAGAAACACAGAATCTCTTCCCATTTTCACCATATTCCTCACAAAGTTGACGGAAACAGTTTTGAATCAGGGTATGAAAGTTGTTGCACTTGACAAGCACGGATAATAAAGTTCTATGCAGAGGCTGCGAATTCTCCAGCAAAAGAATCTCCAGGTAAAATCTGGAAGCTGTAGAAATTGACTCTTCATCGGCTTTGACATTTGAGAGTAATTCAGAGAAAGATGAAGCGAGTTTCTTGGCATGATTGAGCTGAGAGTATGTAGAGTTTAAGGAGACAAACTGTCGTAGTTCGGAGTAGAAGTGAACAGAAGGTGTTTGTTGAAGTGCTTCAACGAAACTTTTGGGGAATATTACGACACTGTACGTATAACGATGACGATGCTGTAAAGCTCTCCATTTAGCTGACATAATTGAAAAGGAGATTTTTCTTGCCGGAGAGGCGGCGGCGGTGGTGGTGGCGGCGGCGGTCGTTGCAGAGATCCTTAGGGGTTTAACAAGGGTTTTAAGGAGAATTGCACTAAACTATCCCTTCCACCCATTTGTTTTTTTATGTTTATTTTTATTAAAGGGGTATTATTTTCTTGGGTTGTTTGTTTTTTACATTAAAATTTTATGTGTATTAAGATTATTTTTTTGGTAAACTGTGTATTAAGCCTTAAATGTCTCTATATGATTTTATATTAAGATATGAATTAGTAAATAATTATAATGATTGTGAGTGTCGACTTGGGATTATGATACGTCATGGTAGTGATTACGAATAGTGAATAGTAATTAGTAGTGTGATGGTAATTAACAATAGTTATTGATTGTGGAGTTGGTGATGACAATTAATAATTGTAACGGGTCATAGTAATATCTAATGACAATAGTAATAGCTAGTTATGATGATTATGTACTATTGATGTGTAACACCCCGACTTTTCGAAACGTCCAAATTAATATGTACCTTCGTGAAAAGACAAAGAGGGTGAGTAATAAATTAAGAATGATGTGGTATGTCATATTTTAATTGTTCAAGGGTTGTATCTCAAGTTTTGAAGTTAGGTAAGTCGCAAAATAAAAGTTGGTGAAAGTTATCGTAAGTTCCTTTTTAAAGATTTCTCTGAAATTTGGGTCAAATGTTTCAGAGGTTTTCTCTAGTCTATAAAGATTTATGGGTCCCACAACCCATTGAAATCGAAGGTCTACTAGTTTAGTTTCCAACGCATCAAACCGTTCGTTCATACGACTTCAGAATAGGGAGATATTCATGTTTTTGCGAGACTGCGCAGGCAGGCATGTGAGGTGGGTCCCCTAGGTCGGTGGAACTTTTTATATATCGTTCTTCGATTTTTTTTCTTTTTTTTCGGTGAATAACCAGAAAACTTAGAAAACCCACTTCTAGGATCAACCAAATTATAGATTTACTCGACTTAAGTTGTTGACGAAAGTTGTTTTACGCGTTGAGCTCGTCAACATGGTATAATTTATTTTATCGATTTCGTAGCATATCATACTTTGGTGTTGGGACATCAAGGGTTTGGATATATTTTAAGGTTTTGAGGTGTATTACAAACTTTAGATCAAGGTAAGACCCTTCTTTCATCGATTCTAGCTTTAATAAGCCACAAATAGAAATTTGCGACGAAAATAGATATCTTTTATCGGATTATCGTGGTATCCTCTATTCTTGTGTGTTAATTATGATCCTGCCTTGTTGTAGTATCGAGGGGGTTGTGAGTAAAATCCGTTAGGCCACGTGAATTCTGTGAAAAGGTATGTTAAGGCTATTCCCTTCTTACGGCATGTTTCCTTAAATCTTAAGAGCAATGTAATTGGGTTTGTAGCAATTATAGTTGATTGTTGGTTGCTCGAGTTGATATAATCCTCCCTTGCTGGGATTCTTATTCAGTTAGTAGTGTCCCTATGTTGGACATGACTTAGAGGCTATTCGTATAGGTTGATTATAGCTAAATTGCTCACTTTTAGCCTATTGGATTGTTATTGTTGCCCTTGGGGCTATTGTGGTTAGCTGCAGGAATGTGATCTATGCCTAGAAGGGCTATGTTCTGCCTACGGGGCTATATTGATGCCTAGAAGGGCTATGAGTTGCCTACGGGGCTATACTAATGCCTAGAAGGGCTATGAGTTGCCTATGGGGCTATATTGACGCCTAAGAAGGCTATGTGCTGCCTATAGGACCATGTTCTTTCCTAAGAGGACTATGAGTTGTCTTTAAGCTATATTGAAGCCTAAGAGAGCTATGTGCTGCCTACGGGGCTATATTAATGCCTAAGAGGGATATGTGACTGACTACGGGGTTCGGGACTACCGATATGGGTATATAGATTGATTGGCACCTTTTGGGCTTATGGGGGCCTGTGTAGGAGGTCTTGTGTGTTGTTTGTACCTATCGAGCTTATGGGGGCTTGGTTAGGTTGTTGTTTTATTATTTTTGATAATTTTAGATTTAAGAGCAAGTCAGTACACTTATCTTATCCTTGATTTATTTATCGGATTACTTCAGTATGTTAGGATACATGCTCATAGTCTATTGCCTTTCATACTCGGTATATTATTTTGTATTGATTCCCCATTGCCTGGGGGTACTGCATTCATGCATTCAGGTCCCGACATACGACCCAGTAGACCTCCTCAGCAGGATTGACTTCTAGCCGATTGGCTTGCCCCTTTCCTCCGAAGCTGCTAGAGTTGGGAGGTTTGTTAGCTTTTGTTGTAAATATTTCTATGGGTAGGCTGGGGCCTGTCCCACCAATCTTTACTACTCTTAGAAGCTTGGAGAATAGTGTGTGGGGTGATAGCTACGTCATGGCCTTGTTGGCCTAGTTTGTTGGTTTGTTGAAGCTTGTTAGCTGTTTGATGTATTGTCTTGATATATACCTACTTTCAGTTTCTGTATAGAGACCATGGAGGCCTCGACGGCCCAATTAGGACTTCTGTGCTAATTGGCTATTTCTTTATATGAACTCTTGGGAGTAGTTGTCTCTTTTATAGATCTGTTGACAGAGGCCTTGTCGGCCGATGGCTTACTTTTAAGCCGAAATATACTTGTTTGTTTTCTTGATTTTATGTGGCTGTCATGCGCTAGTAGCAAATGGTTCAACAGAGTCGGCTTGAGCCTGAGTTCTGGCATTAGGAGCCAGTTGCTCCCCTTGAGTTTGGGGCGTGACAAACTCAGTATCAGAGCAACGCGTATCCTAGGGAGTCTACAAGTCGTGTCTAGTAGAGTCTTGTTTATAAATGTGTTGTGCACCGCATTCGATAAGCAAGAAGCTACCGGGCATGTTCGAATGACTATCCTTCTTTTGTTCACCTCGTGATATAGAGCGGTGTCTTAAGGGTTGAGGTTTCTGGCTTATAATTGATATTTGTATGCAGATAGAGATGGCTGACACCAGACAGACCACAACTAGCCAGGGGCTAGATACAGCTGCAGGCTAGGGTACCGACAAGGTATCACAGGTGGAGGTAGTCCATTATAAGACCCCAAGGGAGACGTCTTCTCAGCCCCCTTTAGCTTCTGCACTGCTTCAGGAGCCTCCGAGGGTTACAGGACTTTCGGCTACACCAGTAGTACCATCTCTAGTTCCTCCTATTCCATATGATCATGATTTCAAGAGTGCAGTATGTATGTTAGCACAGTTAGTAGCTTCACAGCGCCAACCACTTGCGCTAGATGTTGCCGAACCTTCTAAAGGGCCCAAAAGTTTGAGAGTTCGTGAATTTATTGCCTTGAATCCTCCACAGGTTACAGGGACAGATCGCAGAGAGGACCCTCAACACTTTGTTGATCAGCTTCATAGGATCTTTAGAGTCATGCATGCCTCAGCGACTGAGTAAGTTGAGTTAGCAACATTTCGATTGTGCGATGTTGCAGTATTGTGGTACGAAATTTGGGAGAGATCTAAGGGAAAAGATGCAACTTTACCCACTTGGGATAGCTTTACAGAAGCTTTCTGAACCTCTGATAGGGTAACATGAGTGTCCGAGAGTACGGGCAGAGATTTGATTCATTGGCTAGATATCCACCATCATTTATTGATACGATGCATGACATGGTTCGTAGATTTGTGGGAGGGCTCGACTCAGACTATATCGACGCTTGTTCTACCGCTGCACTAAATGATAATATGGATATCTCGCGAATTCAGGTCTTTGCACAAGGCATAGAGGATCGCCGATATCTACAGTATATGAGTGAGAGGGTTGAGAGAGAGACAGAAGAGGGCTAGGCCCGCTAGTTCACAGGGAGATTTTCAGGGTGGTTACAAACCCCGATATTCTATTAGGCCACCTAGACCTCCACCACAGCAGTTTCAGGGTAGTAGATTTGATCGTCAGGGACAGTCAGGCCTAAGTGAGGGTTCACGAGAATCAAGCTCTCAGCAGCAGAGGGGTTCAGGCCAGGCTAGGACAGCCTCGCCGCGTTGCGCTACTTGCGGTAGGATGCATTTTGGGGGTGCATGCAGTGTTCAACAGGTTGTTATTCTTGTGGATGGGCATGGGTGGAGAAACTGTTTGACCATAAGTCAGGGTGGTATATGTCAGTCGACCAAGTCAGTAGTTGTAACGACCCGAGAGCACCCCCTAGTCATTACCGGCGTATTCGACCTCTCGGAGGTCTTATACAAGCCCTTAGCATTCGTCATAGCATTAACATAGAAAAATAGTGGAAAATTTAAAACTTTTTCATAATATAACACAAGACATAAAAGTCACCTCATTAAACCTTTAATACAGAAATTGAAGTACTACATCTCAAGGTAGCCATCTTAAAACATGACTACAACACAAGAGGGACACTTCCCTTACAATACAAAAGAAACTACTATCTAGTACATAGAACTTAAGGAAACTCTTTAACATAAAGGTCCTTGAATCTTTAAGGACACACTCGAACTTGGGAATAGTAAGCGAAGCTCATCACTTCTAGGAAAGACCCTTTAGTCACCATCACCTACACTTGGTGTAAAAAGATGAAGAAGAATGGTGTTAGTACAAGAATGCACTAAGTATGATAACCATGCAAAACATGCTCTTAAAAGGACATTTAGTTGGAAACCATGCATCATGCCTTTTTAGAGAAACTTCAAGAACATTTAGTACATTAGGCACAATATAGACCACATACATCATCATACACATGGAAACCATTCATAATAGCACATAGAGCCACTTATAACATTTTAAGCACATTCAATGCATACAATACATTACCTTCCTCTCTATCTTAACTCCTTTCCTCAAGCAACCCTTAGGGAATACTTGGTGCAATGTATCGCCTTAAGGTTACCAAAGGCGAACTTACATATAGCCTTCATCAATCCAACCACATATATT
>JAJOOH010007461.1:0-14077 GCA_029582605.1 Solanum gracilifrons | reverse complement strand
CCATAAGTCATCATAACATAAGAGAACCTCACCATAACCCCTCTTAAAGACTACTTGTGCAATGTATAAGTGAAGTCCCATACCCCCACTCAGACTAAGTAGTACCTCTTAAGAAGTCATAATAAAGTCCATGTTCTTATCATAGTTCATATTCATATCATAGTTCATATTCGTATCATATAGGGAATATAGCATTAACTGACATAGACCATGTGAGCTACATGGAATCCGGTGCTCTACCCCCACACCAAAAAGAGGTGTCCTACTTTCCTAAGGTAGAAAGTACATAATAGCTTTTAGGTGGATCTACTAGCTAACGACCTATGTCGGAACATAGTTTGGGATATGAGGATTGCTGCTAGAAACCCGGACTATTAGCTTAAAAGGTTTCCATCCCATGAGACAACATACATTGGGAAGCCAAACTTGCTAAACGTAAAAGCCTCCATCTTATTTTCATATCCACCGGTGCTAAGCATAATTACCTTTAATAGTCATATTAAGTCTTTACTTAAGCTCATGTTCATAAGAGAATGCACTAGGATCCCATCCAACATAATAACATAAGAGCTCCTAGATTCATTAGGTTAGAATATCCTTTCAACCTTAGAATCATCAACATGTGAGTAAGCCTTTCACATCATATTCATAGTGTGTTCATGAGAATGGCCTTTCAATCAACACTACAAGCTTACCATAAACATACATACATATTTCATGCATATTCAAGTGTAAAGGGTATAGGGAAGAAGGATCTTGCATCAATACAACAATTACACAATAGTCATAGGATAATCACAATCTAAGTGAATCACATATTCATATACAATCCTCATCAATATGTAGAAACCCTATCAAATTTCCCTTCAAGGCCATAAATCAAGATCAACCCTAACTTCTAGAATTAACACATTATATAGAGGGATATCATGATTCAACAACTTAATCAATGTAAACATAATCAATTGTCAAGATCTCATCATCAATCAGGCCATACTCAGTTCACAATTTAGGACGAAGGGGAAATCATGTGTCCAAGGGAGATTTTCATCAAAGCCCAACAATACTCCATTAATCTAATCATAAATCATCACAATCAATCATAATAAACCATAATAAACAAATGAATTCGTTTTAGAAGAAGACCCATGCCATAGATTGAAAACCCTAGAATTGGGTGATTTGGAATCTTGAAAACCTACTTTGAAGGAGCTCCTTTGGTGATAGCTACCCAAGGATAAAAAGCATCAATACCTTTACTAAGAAACTCCAAGAAATTTGAGGAAGAACCTTTGGAATCCACAACCCTAGCTTCAATGGATCCTTTCTTCTTCCTCGAGTTTAGAGAGAGAAATATTGACGGAAGATGATCTTTCTTGGGTTTTCTCTTTTATTTTCTAGGAGTAACTAAATTGGAGGAATTTTGACTTTAAAAGGTATATATACTTGTTAGGAAAAGAGTGGCAAAGTGTTGGTTCAAGTTTTCGAGAGATTACTTAAAGACCCTAACTTAAACTTTAAAAATTGTCTAAGGCCCGCTTGAGCTCTCCCTTTGGCTATCCTTGGCTTGCCAAAGGCACTAGGCGACTCGCCTAATATGCCCTTGGCTCGCCTAAATTTCCAGTAGGCTCCCAAAAGGGCAGCTCACTAGGCGATGGAGAGGGTCTATGGGCGCATCGTCAATCCAACCGGTGAGCCACGACTTAGCTTGCACAAATTTCCAGAATCATGGCCAAGGGAACCGCCCACTAGGCAACCCCAAGTGCACTTTGGCGCCTCACCAAGTCACTTGGGCAGTCATGCTTCCCCATCGTCAACCAGGTCCAAAGAAGAAAATTTTTGCCTTCACTCTTCCTTGGTAGCTTAGGCCCTTACCTTCAACCTTGATGTTTACCTTCTTCATTTTAGCCTTAGTTTAGTCTAAGCATCTCCGGAAAGCTTCACTAATCCTCACATTTATCTCTAAGTTAACCTACATTTTTTACGGGGTGTTACTATATCTCCCCCTTGGGAACATTCGTCCTCAAATGATGATTTTGACACCTTACAGAATTAAAGACTCAAGACTAGCAGCCCATCATGAATGCAACATAACAAAAATGCACAATTTATAGGAGGAAACATCAACTCCATTCCTCAATACGTAACAATGCAACACAAGGAAGTAGAAACTACATCCACAACCCAATATGCACCAAACTCATCATTTCATATCATTTTAGGAGGAACTACCTTCTCCAACTCAATCAAGCTCAACACAACAATAAGGAGCCAATATGCCATATCATCATTAGTATAGCAAAACATGTTCATTAAATCCCCCCATGAAGTCAAATATGCAATCATCATACTATATTGCACAACAACATAAGGAATATATTTGTTTGCCAAGAAAACTCAAATTATGCTAAAAATGAATTCTCACATGAACATGCATGTGATAAGGAAATTACAAAGAATATTCATAGCACATATGACTTCTAAAACACCAAACTCAAGAAAATTATTTACCTCAAGTTTGCATAGGAGTAGAAGGAACATGATGAGGATAGCGGGACTTCACATCGGCCTCGACCTCGGCCTCCCATGTAGCACCCTCAACTAAGTGATTCCTCCATAAGACAAACAGAAACTACCTCTTTGTTTCTTAACCTCTTAACTTACTGGTCTAAAATCTCTATCGGGATCTTTTCAAAAAAAGGTTCTCATCAACTCCTAACCCTCTAAAGGAAGGATGGATACCGGATCACCAATGAACTTCTTAAGCATCAAAATATGAAACACCGGGTGAACCGAAACCACCTCATTTGGCAAGCCCAATTCATATGCAACTTTCCCAACATGTTTCAAGATTTGATATGGGCCCACATACCGGGGACTAAATTTCCCCTTCTTACCAAACCTCATCACATCCTTCATAGCTGAGATTTTCAAGTAGACCCAATCACCAACCTTAAATTCAAGATCCCTTCTTCTAGTATCGGCATAAGATTTTTGCCGACTATGGGTCGTCTTCAACTTCTCTTTAATAAGTTGAGCTTTTTCAATGGCCTCATAAAATAGTTCGCAACCAATTAGAGAAAATTCATCTACCTCAAACCTTCCAACCGGAGATCTACACCTCCTTCCATAAAGTGCTTCAAATGGAGCCATGACAATTCTAGAGTGGTAACTATTGTTGTAGGAAAATTCTATCAAGGGGAGGTAGTCATCCTGACTACCCTTGAAATCAATGGCACACGCTCTCAACATGTACTCTAAGGTTTGAATGGTCCTTTCCTCTTGACCATCTGTTTGAGGGTGGAAAGCGGTACTAAGTTTAACATTGGTACCAAGCCCTTTTTGGAATGCCTGCCAAAAATGTGAAGTAAATTGGGTAAACTTAAGGCTATATTCCTTCACACTCATACCTCCTTGGCGAAGGTTGATGAATTCTTGAATCTTTCTCTCCCTCAACTCTAGGGGGAAAAACCTATCAAGGAAGGCCGATTTGAACACTCCCCAATCAACCAGACCTGCTTTCATGGGTCTCTCATCCTTCCATTGCTCATACCATACTTGAGCCACGTCCTTCCATTGGTAGGTGGCTAGTTTCGACTTCTCTTGAGATGACCCCCCCATAGCATCAACCACCTTAAACACTTCTTCTATAAAGCCTTGTGGGTCTTTATCCATTTTGGAGCCATAGAACATAGGGGGATTCATTCTTGTGAAATCCCTTATCCTTGAAGCGGTTGTACTTGCATTGGGGTTCACTTGAACTCTAGAATCCCTAGTGACTTGAGTCGTTAAACCATGTGTCAATGTTTAAGAGTCACCCTTATTTCCACATTGGTCATAGCCCCCTCATCATTAGGAGCTTGAGGATCTTAAGGAGCTTGGGGAGGAACTCCCTCATTCACATTCTCCTCTTCCATCCTCCTTGCATTTACCCTTCTTGTATTCATATCCTATATACACAAGAAAAGGGCTAGGAATAAGAACTTCATAGAGTTAAAACTCTAAGGCACGACTAAAGAGTAATAAAGGAAGTGAAGGTTCCTAAACATCTTATAGCCTCTCATTCATAAGTGTGGCGCGCTTCAAACTTATGAACAAGACTCTACTAGACGTGGTTCATGAGACATCATCCTAGAATCATTCAATAACCTTGTGCTCTGATACAAAATTTGTCACGACCCGGAGCTACCCCTACAAGTAACATCGCGTACTTGACCCCAAAGGGGTCTCATACAAGCCCTTAGCATAATCATAACATAAAGAAATAGAATAATTGCGGAAAAATTTAAAACTTTTACAATAGAAGTTAAATTCTTTTTCATAACTGAAAATAAGAATCTAGACTTGTCTCAATCACCATCTAGTACAATAGAGAGTACAAAACGGGTCAAAGACCTTTACATCCATAAAGTCTCAAATATAGAAAGTACTATAGAAACTAGAAACAATAACATCTTTTCCTCGAACTTGAGGACTCACCAATCCTACGGAATAGTCAACCCAAGCTTCACTTGAAGAAAGTAATATGTATCAATGGCTGAAACCTACACTCATAGACTGTAGAAAATATGGGTTAGCAAAAATAATGTACTAAGCATGAAAGCCATGCACAAAATCCTTAAAACATGCATAAAAGGGACATTTAGTTGAAATCATGCCTTTATCAAGTTTAAAAGCCATTATGCACATTTATGAAGGAACATAAGCCAAACCAACAAATAAGCAACCCCAAAGCCACACTAGTGCAATAAAAAGGTAAAGTCCCATAACCCTACCAAATGCTAAGTCTCATATTTAGGCTATTAACAGCATACATATCTTACATTTCCTTACTCATAGTCAACATACATAAGTAAGGAGTCCTACAAGTTCATAACTTGTAACAAGTAAAGTCAACCTTAACATTCATACATATATTTCATACATAATCCATAAGTCATCATAACACAAGAGAACCTCACCATAACCCCTCTTAAAGCCTATTTGTGCAATGCATAAGTGAAGTCCCATACCCCCACTCATACTAAGTAGTACCTCTTAAGAAGTCATAATTAAAGTCCATGTTCTTATCATAGTTCATATTCATATCATAGTTCATATTTGTATCATATAGGGAAAATAGCATTAACCGACATAGACCATGTGAGCTACATGGAATCCGGTGTGCTACCCCCACACCAAAAAGAGGTATCCTACTTGCCTAAGGTAGAATGTACATAATAGCTTTTAGGTGGATCCACTAGCTAAACGCCTATCTGGGCACATAATTATGGGATATGGGGATTGCTACTAGAAACCCGGACTACTAACGTAAAAGGTTTCCATCCCAATACACAACATACATTGGGAAGCCGAACTTGCTAAACGTAAAAGCCTCTATCTCATTTTCATATCCACTCGGTGCTAAGCATAATTTCCTTTAATAGGCATATTACGTCTTTACTTAAGTTAATGTTCATAAGAGAATGCACTAGGCACCCATCCAACATAATAACATTAGAGCTCATAGATTCATTAGGTGAGAATGTCCTCTCAACCTTAGAATCATCAACATGTGAGTAAACCCTTCACATCATATACATAGTGTGTTCATGAGAATGGCATTTCAATCAACACAACAAGATTATCATAAACATACATGCATACTTCATGCATAATCAAGTGTAAAGGGTATAGGGAAGAAGGATCTTGCATCAATACCTCCATTACACAATAGTCATAGGATCATCACTATCTAAGTGAATCACATATTCATATACAATCCTCATCAAGATGTATAAACCCTAACAAATTTCCCTTCAAGGCCATGAATCAAGATCAACCCTAAATTATAGAATTAACACATTCGATTGAGGGATATCATTATTTAAAAACTTAATCAATGTAAACATAATCAATTTTCAAGCTCTCATCATCAATCAAGCCATACTTAGTTCACAATTGAGGAAGAAGAGAAAATCATGGGTCCAAGTGATATTTTAATCAAAACCCAACAATACTCCATTAATATAATCATAAATCATCATAATCAATCATAAGAAACCATAATTAAACAATTGAAATCGTTTTGGAAGAAGACCCATGTCATAGATTGAAAACCCTAGAATTGGGGGATTTGAAATCTTGAAAACATACTTTGAAGGGGCTCCTTGGGTGATAGCTACCCAAGGATGAAAAGAATCCATACCTTGACTAAGAAACTCTAATATATTTGGGGAAGAACCTTTGGAATCTACAACCCTAGCTTCAATGCCTCTTTTCTTCTTCCTTGAGTTTATAGATAGAAATATTGAGAGAAGATGATATTTCTTTGGTTTTATCTTTTATTCTCTAGGAGTAACTAAATTAGAGGAATTTTGACTTTAAAAGGTATATATACTTGTTACGAAAAGAGTGGGAAAGTGTTGGATCTTTTTTTGGAGAGATAACTTAAAGACTCTAACTTAAATATTAAAAGATTTCTAAGGCCCGCTTGAGCTTGCCCTTTGGCCCTCCTTGGCTTGCCAAGGGACTAGGCGAGTCGCCTAATGAACCCTTGCCTCACCTAAATTTCCAGTAGTCTCCCGAAAGGGGCAGCTAACTAGGCAATGGATATTATTTATGAGTGCATCTCTAATCCAACCGGTGAGCCACGACTTAGCTCGCACAAATTTCCAGAATCTTGGCCAAGGGGACATCCCACTAGGCCACCCCAAGTACACTTTGGAACCTTGCCAAGTCACTTGGGCGATCATGTTGCCCCATCGCCAACCAGGTCCAAAGAAGAACAAGTTCTGCTTCGCTCTTCCTTGGTAACTTAGGCCCTTACCTTCATCCTAGATGTTTACCTCCTTCATTTTAGCTTTATTTTAGTCTAAACATCTCCGGAAAGTTTTACTAATCCTCACATTTAGCTCTAAGTTAACCTACCATTTTTTCGAGGTGTTACAGAAACCCTCTCTACTTGTTTACTCCCGGTTATTCATAGTTGTTAATTGTTCACCCAAATCCCCCCATTTGACATTAATTGTCAAACCCTTGTCATTTACTTTATTTTTTGCAAAAATGTCTACGTCTACAAATGATTAGAACACCATTTTACTTCGTAATCAAATTCTTTACCGTATCAATTCCCGTGGGATCGACCCCAACTCTTAGTTGGGTTTATACTTTTTAGGTACCACCTACACTTAGAATCGGATGAAGTGTAGTTGACTTTTATCAGCTATACCAAGGAAAAGAAGTGTAATCCACTCTAAGTTACCACAAATCTTGTCACAAATGTTCCTTGAATGGTGCTCCCAATTATTGCACCATGGGCCCTCAACACGCACAAAGTAGCAGGGGAGCAAACTATTCTACTGGTATGCAAGTTATTATAAGATGGGGTTATGAGAAAATACCCAACTATTTGGGACACAATCAAATTCCACGTGTTTGAGCAATTCAAAAGAGCTCGACCGCTATATTTACTGGCATAGGTTAGAAAAGTTTATGTTGCCTATGCAAAGGCATTGCATAAGAATAGACAGGGTGTAATTTGGAGACTCCTTGATAAGTGGTAGGTTTACACTTATTTTAGGCCTATTTAGCTTGACAGTTTGTGTCCTTGATGACTAATTTCGTCCTATTCTTACAATATTTTGATGATTTGATGCTATGAATGCTAAAGGACAAGGCAAGGATGAATGTATGAAAGAAGGGACAAAAATACAAAAAGAAGTGTAAACTCCACATTGGTGATCACCTAACTTGACAAGAGGATAGGCCAATGGGTATGACCTCCCAAGCTAGTAGTGCACAATAATTAAGTTGATTAAGACAGCTTGGAAGAATAAAAGAGGACTGAAAACTAGCCGAATGTGAAGGGTGAACAAAGGTGACAGTTGCCGAATGTGAAAGTACTTGGAGAAAAATTGAAGGCTTGAAAGTCAATCAATAGTGGTACTTGGGGATACGCCGAATGTGAACGAAAAACTTGAACGAGCTCGTCGGCTGTTCAATCACCAAAGCCTAAAGCAAGAGAAAGGCGAGCTAAGGATAAGTTGGTGATTCCCATAATGTGATCGATGAGCACGACTAATGTCGCTCAATGTGTTGTGTATTAAGTTTTCAGGCAAATTTTTGAAACTATAAATAACCTAAAGGACAGAGAAAAAGAGGTTCTGAAGGTCTGCAAAAATAGACAAAAAGAGTGAGAATGTTTTGAATAGTTTAGAGAGACAAAACACTTTCACTTATTGAAGAACACTTTCAGTTTTTGTGGTTTTCCAACTTTTGTTCTTGAAATTGACAATTTGAAGTTGAAATTCAAAGTGGGCATTGCTTTTAATTTCTAATTTTAGGTTACCTACGTTCTTCTTTCATTGTTCTCTTTTTCCATTTTCGTAGATGCAACAATAACAATGTTTTTAGATACGAATAAACTAACTTCACACGAGTTTTGATGCTACTGTTTTCATTAACAAGATTTGTGACTTAATCAACTGCCCATTGAATGACACCATTGACTTCTCGAGAGTTCTAAGCATCTTTGTTCCTCTTCAGCATATTAGCAAGATGAGACAAAGCTCTAGCATCACAATCAGTTGTTGGTGCTCCGACTATACATAAAATTTAAAATCTAAAGAAAAAGTCGTCTGATAGATGCAAGAATTATGAACTACAAAACATGTTATTTATATTTCACATTTACATTTCCTCTGTTATTTATATTTCAGATTCACAACAGTTTTCTCCATCCCGAATAGATCGATGATTCCTACAAATCACCTGACTAGTATGTTGATCAATTAAATCTCTGCTCTTTCTTAGTTCTAGGAAGGAGAAGATTTTGTATAGCTCAACCAATGGAGGCATGAATTCTTAAAACTTTACTAGTATTATTTAGATAAAATTATTCGTCATGTGCAATATAGGTGTATCAGAACCTTCTTTACACTTGCCTATGCTTTGTAGTTTATTATATTTAGGAAGTACTCAGGACCATCCCTTATCTGCTATATCAACAAGCTTAAGCCCATGAAAGTAGTCCAAGCGTCAGCACACTTGCCAGAAATATTGTGTTGTTATAGTGGTCTCGATTAATTCTTTCTTTCTTTTGGAGACAGATACAACTCTCCTGATGATAGCGGTAACTAGTTGTAAGCATACAATGTAGTCATCTTGAACTCGCTGACTCTAGTTTGAATGAATAATATGACTGATTTGTTGAATATTGTTTGTTGTAGATACACACTCTGTATAGCCAAGAACTATTGTACGATGCTAACTTTGGAGATATTGACTTCGTCAACTGCACATTCACTATCTTCTACCATTTTTCTGGAATAATAATCCATGCTACAAAAATATACATGCACGGTGAGCAACAAGAACATAATTAAAGTTGATGCAACTTGGAAGTATAGATTAAATACAAAGTAAAATGTGCAGCTTACTGTAAATGAGGAATAAATATTCTATTGTGTCTACATTTTACTGATTGAAGCAAAGTGCTTTGAATATTTCTTGGAAAATGAAATACTGATTGTTGATTACACATAACTGTTTTTTTTAAGATAGTGCAATAAAGAATTTCACAAATGCTTAAGAGACCACCATAACAACACCAAATGCACCAGAAGTTGAAGGTTTCCAAGCTTCACTAGTAGCACCAGAAATAGAAGTATTGAATGCCCCAGAAAGGACTGATCTAGAAGCTCCTGCTCCCCAAGTTAAGGTACAATCTGAAGCTCTTCAAGACACTTCAAGTTCAAGTTCTAACATCTCTTAGGAAAAATCATTTTGTCTTCTCGTGTATTTTATTTGTAGATTATCGTGTATATATATTTTAATAACTTTTTGTAATAATATTATTCAAAAGAGAACTAATTTGCGTGAGGTATCCCTCAGGTTTTGCTAATTAAAGGAGACAGTGGTGTCTTCCGTGAGGTATCCCTTCTTCTTCTTCTATTGCGAGTGCGAGTTTGAGGAGATGTCAGTTTTTTTTCAATTCTTGGTTACAGTCACTGGACTTTTTTCTAAGAAGGGATGCCAATTTTTTTTTTAGTTCTTGGTCGTAGTCGCTGAATTGTTTTCAATTTATTTCAGTTCTTGGTTGCAGTCGCATGACTGTTTTTTGATTGGACTAATTATATCACCTTAGTTGAACTATTTTTGTATTGTTGGCTTTGTACATAGGTTGGTTTTCACAAGAGGGAACTAGTGTTGTCAAAAAAAAATAATTAATACTTCTGCTCTATATTTGGTATATTTATGTGTGTAGAAGTTAATAGGCATGGACTATATTGTAGAGAAAAAGGACTATATATGTGTGTAGAAGTTAATAGGGAAGAAATGTGGCATTTATTTCAGGTTAAAGGGACAAAGAAAGACTAATGTTGTCAATTTTAAATAATTTTGAGTTTTTCTATTAGTTAAGTTTGTTTGGTTTTGTTAGGTTAAGCTAGCTAGTTTGAGTGTTAGAGCAACATATTTCTTTTATTGAAATTTTTTTTAACCTTTTGTTAGTGCTACTTACAATCTTAGCTTTCGGAAGTCTTAATTTTGATATGTGTGCTAATGTACTTAAATAGAATATAAATCTTTCATTTTATCTGTAATAGTCATCAGATCTCCATGCTAGCATGTTTCATAGGAAAGTATTATATCATAGCTTTAAATTACCTTTAGTCACCTCAAAGCCTTCATATGAATGGTAGATTCAAACATGCAAAATGGCATTTCCATCATATTATATGGTAACTAGAGAATGCAATTAGCATGCCAAAGTCATCTTATAAGGGTATCTTCAATGAAATCACTTTGTTTGGTTTGTCTATTTCTCCATGGTTAAGCATGAAGTTTGATTTGTCAATTTCGCAATAAAAAAACTTTACTTTTCGTTTGTTGATTTCGGCAGATATGTTTGAGTACAACTATGAGTTTTCTTGCTGAAAACAATAACAACGAAGATTACGAGGTTGATTAGATCATATGATACTACAATGATGCTCAGAATTGTTGTTGACGCTCTTTTTAAAAGCATAGTGATTATACTCTAGTTTTGCAGGAACCGTCGTGTATATATCCTTCTATTGATCTCTTTTTATGCAGATGTTTCAGAGCCATTGTTGATTCAAATATTACTGACCCATTGCTGGCTGAAGTTGATAAAATTTATACCTCGCTTGCCCTGCTTTCCCTATTTTTACGAAAGATATTGAAACTGGCTCAACTGGTGATTTGTTAGTAAAAATGTCAACTTTGAATCAAGAATACAATATAGTCACTAATGGTATCCTAACGATTTATCGTATTTGCAGGTATAAAGGTTCATTCCATAATCAGGAAGTGGATATTAAGGTTCTCAAGTCTGAGTGCCTAAATGAAGGTTTGCAAAGAGATTTTGCTCAAGAAATTTATATATTTAGGTGACTAAATCTTGATGTTTTTGCTTCGAACGACAGCATTATGTTATGTTTAGTTGCTGCAATTGTGTGTATCTAAGAATGTTGTGCTTTACTTGGCGTCTTTCTGGTACTTACAGGGTTGTCAATTACTTCGGATCATAATGTTCTATTCTACAAAGCTTCCTCGTCCAAATTATCACTGTCGTGAGGTAAAAGCTATTTTCATTTAATGGCTTTTTTTACTTATTTTGTTCTACTATCTGTTTGCTATGCCTCAACTTAATATCTTTTTTAACTTAATATCTTTTTTGGTAAAACCTGAAGTAACTTTTTTCCCGTGAAAATTACCAAAGGTTCAAAGCTTGCCACGCTTCCTCCTACTGACAACATTTTACAAGCACTATTGTAAAAGTTTGAATACATTATATTTGATTTTGTGAAATATATTAATTGCTAGAATATATTGAACTATTGTCAGAGTACGTTTTGAACTATTGTGTACACATATTTAGAATATTGATGTGAAAAAAGTTATGGAGGAGTCTTAAAATACAGGTTTGATAAAGAAAAAATAGAACATCATTGTAGATATTTTTCAGGAACATTTACTTATACAGAAATAAGATGAGAAATAAATAGGAAGGAATTATATTCAGTGTATAAATGTTTACTATCATTTGAACCATATATTGTACATAAAAAATTTATTATAATGACAGATAACACACAAGTAAAATGGTGGCTAACAAGAAAAATACAGTATTCAGTAACTACAAAAGAAATGAGAAGATTGGTATTAAATATATTAAATTTTACATTTACTATTGAAGTAATAAAAACTGACAAGAATGTTATCGCAGATTACTTATCAAGACAAAGCTACTCAAACTGAGAAAGAAAATACGATTGAAGAGATACTCAAAGCCATTACTACACTTTGTATCAAAGTGGACAGTATGGACAATGAGATACAAAAGCTAAAGACTAATGAAGATAATCTGAAGTCTAAAGCTAGTACAAGTCAGTAGCATGACTATAAAAATGCGGAGCTAAGTCGATCGGAAGACTTTAAAAATTCAGAGCTAAGAGGTGACATTGGGAAACACCTTAAAACCCATAATGATTGTCTAAATATAGCTGCAGGTACAAGGAGACCAGTTATTGAAAAACAACGAAATGCAAATTTAAATCAGTTATTTGAAAAGCCATTTACACAAAAAGCAAAAAACTCATTAACCATAGAACCACAAACTTCAACGTATGCAGATAGCCTACAACATGAGAAAAAGGTATATAACCACATCACAAGGACATACATCAAAAATATATATAAAATACAGAGTTACCTAAACCTTAATCCTAGATCTACCACTACAAAAGATCCAAACCAAGACTATATAACCCATAAATTACAAGGATACAACAAACTAATTACACAACCGAAAACCAATGCTAACCTAGTCAAAACATGTTATAATTATGGATTAATAAGTATTGCATATACTTATGACGGAGAAGAACTAAGCGGCATACCAGAATTATACAAAGCATTTATTATATACAAAAGAGTGACCAAAGGAAATTTATTTTATGTGAAATTGTATACGGCAACAGCAGAGATATTACATGAGGAGATAAAACCTCCTATTCAAGTTGTAAAGATAGGCCTGACCAAAGAGATGATAATACCAGAAGATATTGGAGAACAACCAGAAATACCAAAAATTGAGATACCCAATTTTTATGTCAATAAAAGAGTAATTGGTATATCAACTATAATACAAGAACTAGCCAACAATTATTTAAATGGAAATGCTATATGGAGTTACTATTCCAGAGATCAATTAATGATTTATGCCAACTCAAGGGAACTAAGGAAATCAGATGTGGATGAAGTCCAAAGATGGATTTTATCACTATTAAAACCAGAAGAAAAACCTACAACAAGAGCATTAAAAGCAGAATTTATTTCGTCAGAACTGTTAACCAGATATTGTAAGCTAATTGAACATAAATATCCTGACCATTTATGTTCAAAATGTAATGGAGAAGATAATGTGTTTCCCGATTTCCAGCTGAAATGATCAAATAAGATAGAGACGAAAGAAGATAAGAAGAAGAAGACAAAAAGGTAGAAAGAAGATAGGCACATGAAGTAAAATGTGCAAAGAAAGTCGTAGATAAAGGAGAAGACAAAAAGATAAGATAAAAAGAAGAAGACAAAGAAGATAAGAAGAAAAAGACAAGAAGAAAAAGACAAAAAGATAAAAGAAGATAAACACATGTGCATTATTATGTAGAAAAGTCGTAAAGTGTACAGTAGACATGTAAAAAAATCGTAAAGTAGGAAGCATTATTGTAAATTGTTAGGTGCATTATTAAGTAGTATAGGATGTGCATTATTCTGCAGTAAGTATAGGATATAATTTTCTTTCTATATAAAGGAATGTACATGTAACATAATAAGCAAGCCTTCAATAAACGAAGCTTTCATAAAAATAAGTCTCAAATACTCTCAAATATTTAAGATATTCATACTTAATACATAATGGAACAACCCTCAGATATCATGGATCAACAAGGGGCAAAGGTATATTTTTAAATAAATATGCAGAACTAATTTCATATATTCCTGAATATCATATATATGATTGAACAAATTTATGTTAGTTATTATGTATTAGAATTATTTGAATCATAATTTC
>JAJOOH010007459.1:0-12884 GCA_029582605.1 Solanum gracilifrons | reverse complement strand
CAGGGAAATCGTCGTCTTCCACCTCCACCCCACCCCCACCTCCACCCCCACTCTCTCCTCCAGCCTCACCTTCTCCACCAGCCTCACAGTAACCACCTGTTCCCGTCGTTATAGAAACGCCAATGGAGAAAATTTTTTGGCCAGAAAACTTTTTCGTAGTATCTTAAGATTTCCCAACATAGTCCAGATTTGGACGAAATCGGAGTCATTAAAGTCTAGGGAAATATGGTAAAAATTAGGTTATCTAATTGTGAATTTGATCACCTGAGTAGATAGCTAAGGCATTAAGGAGCCCGTACGATTTTACGGAATTGAATTCGGGAGAGTAGAACTCCCAAAATTGATCTTAGCATGAACATATATTTTCCGAGTGTCATGGGATAAAGGTGTGTTATGAAATGGGAGTTTGGAATTCTTAAAATGACTCACTGGTTCCGTGCAAGTTGCTAAGGCGGGATTATTCCCACCAGGGCGGGGATGCTGTGGCGGGCTGGGGACCGTCATAGCGGGACAGTCGTGATTTAAGTCGGAAATAAACCCCAAAATCATTTTATTCTGCACTTTTCGACTTTGAGCTAGGAGAGACCCCGGGTGTTTTCTTGACAGTTTTCCACCATTCTTAAAGCTAAAGGTAAGGTTTTAACTTCCCAAATCCATTTTTCGATCCGTAGATTGTAATCTAATGGGTAATTATCAATAGAAAAGGGTTTTGATCTGGAAATTATGGTGGGAAAAGCCCTAATTGGGATATAGGGGTCATGGGTCTAACATAGGGTTGATAGAATTATTGGTAATTCAGGTAATTAGTTATTGATTATTGATTCCCGTATTATATTAATTGTTTGTAGACCAAGAACAAGCGGAACGAATCCAGAAAGGAAAGAATCAAGTTTCTTAGGGGATTCAAGCTTTGTTCGAGGTAGGTGATGGTTCTGATTTCATGTTGTGTGATGTATGTTTGTTCTTGCTTCATTATAATACATGTATGTATGTGAATGTTGCATTATTGATCACACTAAATGTAAATGAGGATAGATGAATCATGAATGCCATGAATCATGGCTTGATTGTATGATCATGATAATGTACTTTGTGATTGTGATTGTGGCTTGTTGAATGGATCAGGTGTTGCGTTCTGACAAACTAACTAGGATCGGTTGCCACGTTCTGGCATAAACATTGGATTGGGTACCACGTTCAGATATGCTAACAGTTTGGGTGTGGGTTCATTGAGAGGACCATTGACTTGACATAACTGTTTAATTGAGAATTGTGAAATGATCCGTTGTTCTTGAATGTTGTTGATATTGTATATATTTGGTATATGCATGTTATTATTATGTTATGATGACTTATGTATGTTTCACTTACTGGGATAGCCGCGTGATCCTACCAGTACACTGTGGTTGTGTACTGATACTGCACTTGCTCTTTCTTTGTTGAGTACAGGACATCTTCCGGTGGGTATTGACAGACCTCACTTAGAAGATGAGTGATCATTCGAATTCAAGGATAAGACAGTTCATCCGGGCTGCCACAAGTTTTCTTTTCGTCTATGTCCACCATTTCGGACTTAGACTAGTACTCTAGTGAGTCTTATTTTGGTTTGGGGTTGTACCCCTTCTTATTAAGACTTGTTGAACTATAGATGTTTTGGTACATTGACTTTCAGGTTCTAGGCATTACTTCCGTAATGTTTGTTTGATTAGACTTTTAGTGGATTTTATGGGAACTCTCAATCTTTCCTTAGCATTTAAACTTGCTTCTGTAACCTTAAATGCCTTAGTATTTTGATTTAGTTGGTTAGCTAGTTAGTATAAATGGTTCTTCCACCGGAGGGTTAGTGTGGGTGCCAATCACGATGGTCTGGGTTGTGACCAAGTTGGTATCAGAGCCTAGGTTCGTTGATCTCGATGTACCTAAACGAGTCTAGTAGAGTCTTGCGTAATGATACATAGACATCTGCACATTTCTTTGAGAGGCTATATGACTTTAGGAAATCTGTCTATTTTCTCTTGTCTCCTTTTGTGCTATAACTTGATTCCAATAGGTATCTAGCGATTCGAATTGATATCTAACCTCTTTCACTCTTCTGTCCGCAGATAGTTAATATTAGGTTCAACGGTGTGAGGCCCGTAGCTCCCGTTAATGCTCCAGCTGAGGAATCTGCAGTAAGAGGTCGCAGTCGAGGCAGGGGTAGAGGAAGAGATAGGGGTAGAGGCCGAAGAAGGGCAACACCTACTAGAGATGGAGCACCGGTTGGAGATGGTCCCAAAAATGAGGCCCCTCATGCGCATCATGAAGAGGTAGATGAGAACATAGAGGCTGAAAATGATGAGGTTGTTGGACAAGAGGAAGAGGTGCAGGCTGAGACTACATGTATTCCTCCTTTGGACTCAGTGTTAGCTCACCATATTATGTCATTCTTGAAAGGATTGGTTGGTCCTGTAGTGCTTCCCTCTGTTCAAGCAACTCAAGATCCGGCCAATCCCCCTATTGCTATCACTATCCCCAAGGTGGGTGGAACTGGAGGTAATGATGATTTCTTCCGTCCTTTGTTGGGTCCTGTTATGACTGGTAATGAGCATGGGATGTTGACTAAGTTCTTGAAGTTGAAACCGCCTGTGTTCCATGGTTCTGAGAGTTAGGATGTCTATGAGTTCATCCTAGATTGCTATGAGATGCTCCATAAGTTGGGAATTGTCCATCAGCATGGGGTAGAATTTGTGACTTTTCATCTTCAAGGTGAGGCTAAGCAGTGGTGGAGAGCTTATGTGGAATGCAAATCTTCAATTTTACCTCTACTTACTTGGACCCAGTTTCATGCTCTGTTCTTAGAGAAGTATGTGCCCCGGACTTTGAGAAATCATAAGAAGGATGAGTTCATGGCTTGGGAGCAAGGTGGTATGTATGTGGCTGCTTATGAGGCCAAGTTCTATGATTTTTCTAGCTATGATACGCAATTGGTGACTACGGAGGATGAGAGGATCCGTTTATTTGTTAAGAGACTAAATTCTGAGTTGCATGTATTGTCCGTTCATATGACTTCTGCAGGGAAAAGCTTCAATAAGGTGTCAACTTTTGTGAAGAAAGTGGAGGGGGTGAGGCGAGATGGTCAGGCTAAGGCATTGGCTAAGAAAGCCAAAAATTCAGGCAACTTTCAGGGATCTTACTCTAGAGGTTCAGGGAGACCTACAGTTGCAGCTTGGCCAATTCAGTCCGTTCAAATATTGATTCAGGATAGCCAGGGAGCCGCACCTTCGGCAGGCAGCAGGCTATCCTTTGATCGTACTTGTTACAACTGTGGAGAACCTGGGCATATGAGGAGAGATTGTCCCCACTTGTGCATGTTGGATTCCGCGCAACAGCAGTCTAGAGTAGTGGTACCCGCGGGAAATGGTAATAATGGTCGAGGGTGTCCACAAGAGGGCGAGAAGGAAATCAGCGAGGCCGCAGTGGTAGGGGAAATGGTAATGCAAGGAGAGGTACAATGCAGCCAAGCAGGGAAGTTGCCCGTCAAGATGATAGGGCTCAGTGTTATGCCTTTCCGGGCAAGAGTGAGGCAGAGGCATCTGACGCAGTGATCATAAGTACATTCTTGTCTCTGATCGGATGGCCAATGTGTTATTTGATCCAGGTTCTACTTATTCTTATGTATCCGTGCGATTTGCGTTAGATTTTGATATGATTTGTCATATACTTGATGCCCCCATCCATGTTTATACCCAGTTGGAAAGTCTGTCATAGTCACCCATTTCTATCGTGCTTGTCCTATTTTGTTTATGGGTTTTCAGACTTGGGTTGATTTGGTGATTTTGGATATGACTGACTTTGACATAATCTTAGGCATGCCTTGGTTGTCCTCCTATTACGTTGTGCTTAATTGTAATACTAAGTCAGTGACTCTAGAAATTTCGAGAAGGGATAAATTAGAGTGGGAAAGGGTGTATAAGCCTCAACAAACTAAGATTATATCCTCCATTCGGGCTAGTAAACTGGTAGGGCAGGGTTGTTTAACTTATTTGGCTCATATTAGGGGTGTTGAAGTTGAGTCTCCATCTATTGAGTCTATTCCTGTGGTGCCAGAATTTAGCTAGCGTTTGGCCATAGATTTCTAAATAATCTTGCCAAATATTATTTGGGTGAAAATTTGAGTGAAATTTCACCATGTGTTTGGTCATAGTATTTGGGAAATATATTTCACTTTTTTAGAAAAATATGATTTATACCCATAAGTTTTAAAAACTATCAAAACTAACCATAATTTTGTATTACAAGCCAATTGAATCTTCGTTGCAATAATAACAAATAGTGTACATGACACTAGAGCAATGTGGTAGTTTGGTGTGAGTGCAACAAACATCATTCCATACATCGTGAAGTAGACAAAGCACATGACTTTGTTACCATGAGCCGATTGTTCATCATTTTCATCAACAACCATATCATCATTTAATATTCACTGAATATTTCATCACTACTTTGGTGGTCACGTGAAAAATTATGTAATACGACACACACAACTACTATAGAGGGTGTTTTTGTAAAAGATAAACGTTTGAGGTAAAATTTCAATTTTCAGAAGATCCCAAATAATGAGATTTGACCCAAATACTAGTTTTTTCTAGTATTTGGGAATTTGGGATAGTTGCCAAAAATATTTGCCAAATAATAGCAAATTGTATGGACAAACACTATTTGCCAAATTTTCCCCCAAATATTATTTGGGAAATCTATGACCAAACGGGCCCTTAGAGAAGTGTTTCCTACTAATTTGCCTGGTATGCCTCCGAAAAGAGATATAAATTTCTACATTGATTTGGAATCTGGTACCCACCTTATTTCTATCCCTCCGTATCGCAAGCTCTGATAGAATTAAGAGAGCTTAAGGCTCAAATCCAAGAACATCTTGATAAAGGATTTATTCGTCCTAGTGATTCCCCGTGGGGTGCTCTAGTTTTGTTTGTTAAGAAAAAGGATCATAGTATGAGTATGTGTATAGATTATCGGTAATTGAATAGGGTCACCATTCGAAACAAGTACCCATTGCCTCGAATAGATGATCATTTTGACCAATTGCAAGGTGCATCAGTTTTCTCTAAGATTTATCTAAGGTTTGGCTACCATCAGTTAAAGATTAGGCTTGAGGATGTGCCCAAGACGACGTTTAGAACCCGCTATGGGCACTACGAGTTTCTAGTTATGTCGTTTGGGTTGACTAATGCGCCTGCAGCTTTTATGAGTTTGATGAACAGTGTGTTCAAGCCCTTTCTTGATTCGTTTATTATAATCTTTATTGATGACATTTTCGTCTATTCGAAAAGTGAGAAAGAGCATGCCGACCATCTTTGGATTGTTCTGGGTTTCTTGGGAAACAAAGGTTGTAAGCGAAATTTTCTAAGAGTGAATTTTTGTTGACTTCGGTTGCATTTTTGGGGCATATAGTTTCAAAAGAAGAGGTAATGGTAGATCCCCAAAAGATTGAAACGGTTAAGAATTTGGTTCGGCCTAGCTCTGTGATGGAAGTTAGGAGTTTTGTGGGGCTTGCTAGCTACTATCGTCGATTTGTGAAGAACTTTGCCTCTATCGTCACTCACTTGACAAATTTGACCAAAAAGGAGGTACCTTTTAGCTGGACTAAAAAATGTGAGGAGAGCTTCCAAAAGCTCAAGACTCTCTTGACTACTGCACATATTCTAGCATTACCAGTAGAAGGTACATATTTTATTATTTATTGTGATGATTAACATTCTGGTTTGGGTGGTATGTTGATGCAAGATAAGAATGTTATAGCTTATGCATCGCGACAATTGAAGGTGCATGAGAAGAATTGCCCAACACATGAATAGAAGTTGGCAGCGGTAGTGTTTGCTCTTAAGATCTGGTGACAATACCTTTATGGTGTTAAGTGCGAAGTGTTTACTGATCATTGTAGTTTGCAACATGTGTTCACTCAAAAGGATTTGAATTTGAGACAGAGAAGGTGGATGGAACTACTTAAGGATTATGATGTCACCATTCAATACCATCCGGGTAAGGCTAATGTAGTGGCAGACACTTTGAGTCAAAAGGAGGTGAGTATGGGTAGTTTATCTAGCTTGAGTGTATCCAAGAGACCCTTGGCTAAGGAAATTCAGACCATGGAATCTAAGTTCATGCAGTTAGGCATCCCAGAGAAAGGTGGGATGTTAGCTAATGTTTAATGTAGAGAGCAAGGCCAAACAGTTTGAGGATAAAAGTTTGAATGAACTTAGAAATAAGACTTCGATTGGTAGGGCACAAGAGACCACTCTTGATGCGGAGGGTGTGCTCAATTTTAAAGGAAGAATTTGTGTTCCTAGAATAGATGACTTGATTCAGAAATTTTTGGCAGAATACCATGGTTCACGGTATTCTATTCATCCGGGTGTGACCAAGATGTATCGGGATTTGCAGCAAATTTATTGGTGGCCTGGCATGAGGAAAGACATAGCGGAGTATGTGGCTAAGTGTCAAAATTGCCAACAAGTAAAATATGAGCATCAAAGACCTATAGGTTTGCTTCAGAGAATGTCAATTCCGGAATAAAAGTGGGAAATGATATCAATGGATTTCATGGTGGTCTTTCCAAGACTTTGGGGAAGTTTGATTCTATTTGGGTAGTGGTTGACACATTGACTAAGTCAGCCCATTTTATTCCGGTAAGAATAGAATATAATGCTAAACAATTGGCTACAGTTTATGTGAAAGAGATAGTGAGGTTGCATGGGGTTCCCCTCTCTATCATCTCAGATCGTGGTACCCAATTCACATCCAAGTTTTAGAGGAAATTACATGATGAATTGGGCACACAACTCACTTTTAGTACAACCTTCCATCCACAGACATACGGATAGTCAGAGAGGACTATTCAAGTGTTAGAAGACATGGTGAGGTCATGTGTGAATGATTTTGGAGGGCATTGGGATAGTTCTTACCTTTGTGCGAGTTCTCTTATAATAATAGTTACCACTCCAGCATAGATATGGTACCATTTGAGGCACTCTATGGGAGGGGATATAGATCACCCATAGGATGGTTTGAGGCTAGAGATGTGAAATCTTTGGGGGTTGATTTAGTAAAGGATGTTCAAGATAAGGTGAGGAGTATTCAAGCTAAGTTTTTAGCAGCCCAGAGCAGGAGGAAGAAGTATGCAGACCATAAGGTAAGATACATGACATTTCAGACTAGTGAGAATGTTTTTCTTAAGGTATCACCCATGAAAGGGGTGATGAGATTTGGCAAGAAGGGCAAGCTAAGTCCGCGATACATTGGTCCCTTTGAGGTTCTTGAATGTGTAGGGCCAGTGGCTTATAGATTGGCTTTACCTCCCAACCTATCGGGGGTTCATCCGGTATGTCATGTGTCTATGTTGAAGACATATCATTGTGACGGGGATTACATCATTAAATGGGACTCAACTGTGTTAGACAAAGACCTCCAATATAAGAAAGAACCGGTTTCAATTCTTGATCGTGATGTGCATAAGCTGAGGACCAAGAAGATTAAGTCCGTGAAAGTTCAATAGAAGCATCGTCCAGTTGAGGAAGCTACTTGGGAAACCGAGAAGGACATGCAAGCCAAGTATCCCCAATTTTTCGTTGATTCAGTTACTACTCCATTCCTTCCTTAGCCTATTTTTCCTAAGTTTGTCACTTGGAGACGAGTGATGGGTAAATTAGTAGCTATTATAACAATCTGTTCCTATCGTTATAAAAAAAGCCAAAGGGGAAAATTTTTTGGCCAGGAAATTTTTTCGTAGTATCTTGAGATTTCCCAACCTAGTCCAGATTTGGATGAAATCATAGTCATTAAAGTCTAGGTAAATATGGTAACACTTCGGTGATTTAATTGTGAATTTGATCACATTAGTAGATAACTAAGGCGTTAAGGATCCCGTACAACTTTACGGAATTGAATTAGGGTGAGTAGAATACCCAGAATTGATCTTAGCATGAACGGATATTTTCTGAGTGTCGTGGGATGAAGGTGCGTTGTGAAATAGGAGTTTGGAATTCTTAAAACGACTTACTGGTTCCGTGCAAGCCACTAAGGCGGGATTATTCCCGCCAGGGCGGGGATGCTGTGGTGGGCTGGGGACTGCCATAGTGGGACAGTCGCAATTTATGTCGGAAATAAACCCCAAAATCATTTTATTCTGCACTTTTCGACTTTGAGAGCTAGGAGACGACCCTAAGTGTTTTCTTGACAGTTTTCCACCATTCTCAAGGCCAAAGGTAATATTTTAACTCCCCAAATCCATTTTTCGATCAGTAGATTGTAATCTAATGGTTAATTATCGATGGGAGAGGGTTTTGATCTGGAAATTATGGTGGGAAAAGCCCTAATTGGGATATGGGGGTCATGGGTCTGACCTAGTGTTGATAGAATTGTTGTTAATTCAGGTAATTAGTTATTGATTATTGATTCCCGTATTATATTAATTGTTTGTAGACCAAGAACAAGCGGAACAAATCCAGAAAGGGAAGAATCAAGTTTATTAGGGGATTCAAGCTTTGTTCAAGGTAGGTGATGGTTGTGATTTCATGTTGTGTGATGTATGCTTGTTCTTGCTTCATTATAATACATGTATGTATGCGAATGTTGCATTATTGATTACACTAATTGTAAATGAGTATAGATGAATAATGAATGCCATGAATCATGACTTGATTGTATGATTATGAGAATGTACTTTGTAATTGTGGCTTGTTGAATGGATCGGGTGTTGCGTTCCGACACACTAACTGGGGTCGGTTGCCACGTTCTGACATAATATATGGATCAGTTGCCACGTTCTGACATAATATTGGATCGGTTTCCATGTTCGGACATTAACTTGGATCGCGTTTTATGAGAGGACCTTTGTCTTGACTTAATTGTATAGTTGAGAATTGTGTGATGCTTCGTTGTTCTTAGTGGGATAGCCGCGTGATCCTCCTAGTACACTATGGTTGTGTACTGATACTGCACTTGCTCTTTCTTTGTTGAGTACAGGGCATCTTCCGGCGGCTATTAACAGACCTCGCTTAGAAGATGAGTGATCGTTCGAATTCAAGGGTGAGCCAGTTCTTTCGGGCTGCCATTAGTTCCCTTTTATTTTATGTTTACCATGTCGGACTTAGACTAGTACTTTAGTTAGTTTTATGTTTGGTTTGGGGTTGTACCCTTTCTTGTTTAGACTTGTTGAACTATAGATGTTTTGGTACATTGACTTTCAGGTTCTAGGCATTTCTTCCGCGATGTTTGTTTGATTAGACTTTTAGTAGAGTTTGTGGGAACTCTCTATCTTTCCTTAGCATTTAAACTTGCTTCCGTATCCTTATATGCCTTAGTATTTTCATTTAGTTGGTTAGCTAGTTAGTATAAATTGTTCTTCCACTGAAGGGTTAGTGTGGGTGCCAATCACGATGGTCTGGGTCATGACACTCACCCCACAACCCCCGCTTCCACTAGCTCGTCAGGTAGCAGGGCACATTAATGTGCACCCATTCATCTGTTACGTTTGTGAAAGCAATAAATATGGTCAAAAGAGTTTTCCGACCTTGGGAGGGATTGAGAAACATAATTGTAGATTGCATAAAACCAAGACATTTGAGTGTGACAGATGCCACTCCATTTTTGCAACTGGAGCGGATCTGGCTGCACACAGAGCTGATGAAAACCACTAAGTAGAAATTAGTGGAAGTAGTGAAGGATTAATGGAAGAGAATGAAGGTAGAAGAACGGTAAGAAGTTTGTTTAATTTCTGTGTTTTTTTTGTTTTCGTTTTAGTGTTCTAACTCTACTGAAGGTTTACTGTGGAAGAAGTTTGAAGGATTGATGGAAGAACAGGAAGGTAGAAGAACGGGAAGAAGTTAGTTTAATTCCTGTATTTTTTTGTTTTCGTTTTAGTGTTCTAACTTTACTGAAGGTTGAAGGTTTACTGTTCTAAAGTTCTCTACTCTAAATTCCATGTTTGCTGTTCTAATGTAGTGTTTCCTGATAATGAATTTATCCAAAAATATAAACCATTTGGTTTTGGTCAAAGATGAACCTAACCACAACAAATATATTGGATAGGGCATGATTGTATTATTAGTCCCCCAAGCATGGGTTGCTGGAAGTAACACATTACAAAATTTCTGAATGGTTAACTTAGGTTTCTTAAGGTATCTTTAGGTGCTAAATTTTAATTATTATACTAATGGGTACCAAGGTGTCAATTTTTTTTGGAATTCTACAATACTTTTAAAAGTTAAGATAACTGTTTTTGCACTTTATATATTAACATTGCTTTATTTACATGTAATAAATACTTAATTATAATTTGATAAAAAAATTTAAATTGATAATATAATATTTCTTATAATAATTCGTAAGACAAGAATAAATATATATAAGTTATTGTCTGTTACATAACACCACAAATGTTATATCATAGTTAAGTTCTTATTGATTATATTTTTGAAAACATTTTCCATTGAGTAAATTATTATATAAACTATGAAAATTATTCTAGATATAGTAGAATTATTTAAAAATAAAATTGATACTTGATCTGATTGAGTATGCCAATTAGAGCATCATTTTTATTTGTATAATATTTCATATTACTTTTAAATACATAAATATGTCTAAATCATCAATATTGTAGTTGTAACACCCCGATAATTTCTAAGTTAAGACTCGAACAATTCTTCATTTACATGTAAGGTCGTATCAGGTGATTCTTAAATAGATCATATGTGTAAAAGTCAATTCTTTAGTGTGAGAATAAATTTGGAGATGAATTAAGGCCACATAATCCCCTAGCACAAAGTTGAGTTGAAAGCTTCCTTAGCGATTAAGTTTTGATGTAACATTCTACTTTGGTCAACTTCAAACAACTATATCTCTTATAATATAAAGAGTTACATGGCCCATAACCTATCAAATTAGAGGTATTTGAATCTTCTTTCCAACGCTACAAATTTTGCTTCAATCCGAGTTTCAAGTAACACGTTATGACCATTTTAGTAACCTGATACAGTGCAGTGATGAATTAGCAGACGGGAAAACAACTAAAAGGGTAATTTTTGTCTTTTTACCTCTGAGAAAACTCTTAACAAATTTCTTGACTAATTAAAGGTCCAAACCAATTAGATTTTCATCTCTTAATCCCTCATTCTCTTCTCTCTCAAATCCTAAGGCAAAACGTAAGGAAAAATCAAAGTAGAAGACTTCATTCAAGATTCTTTTAATCTTTTCCAAGATTTTTCTTCAAGGTAAGTCCTTCTCCAAAAATTTCATTCTTTCCAACTCAAATTCCTTCATACAATTATGAATCATTAATGATAATCCTAATTCTTCGCCATAGAGTTTCAAGAAACTAATTCAAGAATCTCAAGAAAGGTTTTCTTGATTGTTCTCCTTCAAGCTGGGGTTACAAGGCTTCTAATCAAGTTCTTATTTAAGATTCTTTAATGAATTTGTTCTTCCAGGTATGTAAGTCTATCATAGTGTTGGACTAGTTCGTCCTCACACCTTACATCTACTTTTAAATCAGTAAAAGAGTAAATATAGGGTTCAAACCTTAGATTCGAGTATTCTTGAGATGAGTTGATTTTGAGTGCTTGAGTTCTTGATTCTTTTTTAAATTATATTCCTAATTATTGAATTTCTATATGTTATGCATTGATATTCTTAAGTTGATTCGTTCATGTCTGTATTTCAGTGTGAACACTATGAATTGAGTATTCTTGAGATGAGTTGTATTGTTGAGTTCTGAGTATTGAGTTTTCAATAATGTTATTGAGATTCTTGAGTTGATTTGTTCATGTCTATATTTCATCATGAACCCTATTTTGAGTTATAAATCTTGAGAATCTTTTAAAGCCAACATTTGTGTTTTAAACTGAGTTTTCGAGCAAGTTAAGAGGAGTTTGAGAAAGAGTATAAGGGAACTAAGTATTTCCCAAATGTTTCATTTTTACATGAAGAAAGAGAATATTATTTTGAGAAAAGAGAAACTTTGATTTCATAACGAGTTTATGTGTTAATAGATATTTTAAGGCAGTTATCTCTATTAAGAGGATATAGTTTGAGCAATTATCTCAAACCAGAGAAATAATATGTTTTATACATTTGAGCATTGATGTACCGTGAGTTTACAGTATTTTTGATGCATTAAACTTGGAGTTTTTCATGAGTTTTAGGCTTTTTGTTATTAGGTATAATGATTTTTGATCTAATTTTGCATGAAATAGGTTTTGGAGTAGTGGTGTTGAAAGATCCTGATTGGCAACATACAAGCCCACCTACAAGCCGTCGTTCCTTCGACGAGCCATAGGTGGAAGGCGTGGATGAAGGTTCTAAGAAAATGGACTAAGTATGGAACCACAGAGGCTACTGATGAGTCGTGAGTCGGGAATTTTGTTAAATTGATATTGTTAAAAGGATATTGACGATTTTTAAGTTTCTTCATTCAAGTACATCTATTTAGCTTATTTTGAAAAAAAAAAAATATTTCTATCTCAAATTCAAGTTTAATATAATTCATCATTTTAAGGAGTTTATTTAAGTTAGTTCATGAAAAAAAGAGTTACTTTAAAATAAAAATGTGTCTAATAAATTCAAACAAAGACAAATTAGAAAGAAAAATGGCATAAAAGAGAAAGATAATGAAAAAGGAGATGAAGTGTGCATGCGTGAGACTCCAACCCATGACATAGGGCCAATTCTTGAACTCCTTTATCCATTGAGTTAAACTTCTTTCTTGTTTTAGGTGGTTCATTTTAATATATATATATATATATATATATATTTATAAAATTGGAATTTAACCTTATATATAGTGTGATTTTTCGAAGGGAGTTTGAGTGAACCCCAACCCTTGGTTGCATCTA
>JAJOOH010007458.1:0-10428 GCA_029582605.1 Solanum gracilifrons | reverse complement strand
AAACATATGAGCTAAGTATATTTTGGGAGTAGTATTGAGCACCGATATGGGGATGCGAGTTCATATTAACTCAAGTCTCCATAAACCATGTAGCCATCATGGGTAGTAAAGGATCATACTTTTTAGATGACTCCTTAAGATGCTTTTAGCATAGACTAGTGGATCCACTAAGTTAAGCGTTCTATATGACGGCAAAGTATAGGACAGTTCTGGCAGCGTAGGCAAGACGTTGTATCACCACTTAGGCTCATAGTGGTCGTTGTCGGTTAGAGAATCTCCCACAAAAGTTATATTACTTTTATAAATAAGTAAAGTTAGTTTGTTATTGCTTTATCTTTAACGAACTAACTTGTTTACACTTTTTTACAAGCTTTATATATATATATATTGCATGTGCCTTATTGCTTTATATTGAGTTAAGTTATTTCATGAGTTGTACAGAGCCAAGGTAAGTGTTCCTTCTTACTCCTTTCAAGCTTAAGTTGTTGTTTCGCATTCCAACTCGCGTACTTGTACATTTAATGTACTGATGTCAGTTGGCCTGCATCCTATTATGATGCAGACACAGGTAACCACGATCAGCATACAACACACTGTTGATCCAGTTGAGCTCTCCAGAGTCAGTGGTGAGCCTCATTGCATTTCAGAGGACTCTATTATTTCGCTTTCTTAGTTTTGCTTTATTAGGATGTTGTAGGGTCTGTCCCAACATCCATCTCAGTATTCTAGAGGCTTCATAGACAGTCAGACAGTAGTTATGAGTCTTTCATCTATGTATTTGCAGATACTTTGTTTTGAGACAGAAGTTGCCAATTTGGCTAAGATGTTATCATTTAAACTATTACATGAGTTTATTTTATTGAGTTAAGTCTTCCGCTGAGTTAAGTAAGCCAGGCCAAGGGTTCGCTTGGGGCCAGCAATGGTCTTCAAGTGCCGGCCACGTTCAGGGTGTAGGCTCGGGGCGTGACATATTAAATGACCTAATAGAAAGTCATAAGCAAATAGTCTTAAGACGAAAGTTAATAGAAATAGAAATAAAATCTATTAAAGAAAACATTCCTGAAAAAATTACAAATTTAATAGAAAAATTTGACAAAAGAGTAAGTCAAAATTACATAAATGAACTCTTAGCAGAAAAATTTTCTATGAAAAAGTCATATCAGAAGGGTAGTCTTGATGAAAAACTTATTCAAGAATTTTTGGAGAAACAAAAAAGTAAACAACTAGAACAATCTAGTAAAGAGACTCTAGAGGAGAAAAACGAATTAGGACAAATCAAAACAGGAAAAAACCCTGAACAAGAAAATGAATGAACTAGATAAACTAGTTTATGCTCTATAAGACCTTGATCTCTCAGATCAAAAATTAAAAGTTCTAACAAACAAAGGAGATATAGGAGGATCCCAAGGAAACTTTGTTACAGAGGAAGGATCAAACACCTTAAAAGAAGAACTAGAACCAGAAAATATAGAAAGAAACTTTGTACCTCAAGCAAAAAGAAGTAAAGACTTCATGAGTCAATATCATAATAACAATAAATCTAAATACATGCCAAACAGACTCCCAACAGGAGATGTAGGAACAACCCAATTTCTAGACCTAAACTGTAAAAGAGAACCAAAGTTAGATTTAGATATATGGGCACAGAACATAATTCTTTTCTTCCTGTTACGAAAAGGAGTTAATTACACAGAAGAAGAAAAATATATCACTGCGATAAATACTTTCACTGGAAAGGTAAGCAATTGGCATATAGGATTATCTGATGATACGAAAGGAATCATCAAAAATAATATCATAGAAGGATTCAAAAAATCCATTCAAGAAGGAATAAGAAACCTTGTTCAATTCATAGGAAATGAATTCTTAGGTGGCGAAGGAAGCGCATCTCAAAATAGAGAAAAATTAAGAATAATAGAAAAAGCACAATTAGAAAAATTGCAAATTTGCAAAATGAGTTACATTCAAGAATATACATGTGAATTCAAAGAATATTATTATAAAATATTCGATAGTAGTAAAGAAATGCTACCATACCTTGAAAAATATTTTAAAAAATTACCAGGCTTTTGGGCCAAATACTTTCGAGAAGAACATGAAAAGGAAAACATTGAAGGAGATACTCTTGGACAAAGAATATCTTTCCTAAATAATAAGCTTGGACAACTTTGTATGGCTCATAACGTACAAAGAAAAGCTAAAAGAATCAACACCCAAATATATTGCCTAGATACAAATGCAGCAACCCAATGGGGATGTAAAGATAAATCATATAAAAAAGGAGAAAGAATCAGAAAGGATTAATCAAAAGAAGAAATATTTCAAGAAAAAACTATGTACCAAAAAGACGGTATTATAGAAAGAAAAACGAATTTAAAAGAACAAAAACTGCAGATAAATGTAAATGCTACAACTGTGGTGAAGAAGGACACAAAAGTTACGAATGTAACAAAAAAAGAGTAAAAATATAAAAAATTGATAGACAAGAAATTAATTCAGATCTATAATCAATAACATCAATAAGAAGTGATGACTTCTACGAAGAACTGTATGAAGAATATTCAACTAGCATAGAAGAAGAATCTGATTAAATGAATCAAGAAATACAAGAAAAAGAAAAAGACAATTCAGTATGAATTCTAGAAACTGAAGAAGATCAAAGGGGATACGCCTTGAAAGCAACATTCAATGGAGAATTATTTAAGAAAATCCAAGGATTACAACTTAATCTCAAAACCGAAGATAATATATTCAACCGAATGCAAAGAATGTTTGCAAGAAATAAAATTTCCTATCACGAATATCAAGAGATAGAAAAAGTAATAGAAATCACCCAAACAACGGGAAGACATACGTTAAATATTTTAATCAAACCAATGATCGAACAGATCCTAAGAAAACTTACTGAAAGAAAAAGAAAGAAAATGAATTATGTTCATTTAGGAGGAATCCAAATTTTCGTCAAATCAACTTTCAAAGAAGGGATCTATTGCCCTATTGTCATCAACCTTTCAGATGAAAGATTCATTAACGCCAGAGAAGGAACTCTTGGTATAATTGACGGAAAATTAGCTTATACCAAACTTCTATTTACATACTATCCCAAGTATTGTATCTCACTTAAAGATACAGACTTTATTGATGCTCTGAGCTTACATTTTCAGGTCAAAAGAAACGACCTATTTAAACCAAGTAACCATATCATGAGCATATATTACCAAGCTCTATATACAGTTACAAACTCTAATTATGGCAGTGTCTACAAAAATAAAGGGATGATCGAAATAGATCAAGAATGTACAGAAATAGCGAGAATCGTTGAAGCAGAAATTCAACAAGCACAAATTTCAGAAGAATATGAAATTTGTTTTTGAAAAACACAAGGAATAGAAAGTTCAAGTAACTATCCTAGACTTCCATTAGAATATGGGAAAAATTCCATAAGAAAAAGCTTGTCGCATAGATATTCCAAAATAATTCTTGAAACATCTAACATTACAAAGATTGCAAGAAGAATTTTTAATGGAACAGAATGGGGAAAGCAAGAAATCCTTATACAAACTGGTGCCACAGCCAACCATGTCAAAATCATTATCTTAGAAGGATTGCCAATATACGAAGGAACTCCTTTTAAGTATAAAACCTTTGAAGGAAACAACTATAGTTGTATAAAAATGGTAGACTTACCAATACAATTAGATACAATCAGAATAACCGTCCCTTGCTACATACAAATCACGAAAGTGATCACAACCTAATTCTAGGAAACTTGTTCCTTAACAGTCTAAATGACTATAGTATAGGAAGAGAAGGAATAGAACTAAGTTACAAGAACGAAACTTGTTTCATTCCGAAGGTATAAAAATGCCTAAAGAAACAGCTTTTAGAGTATCAGTCTTCATAGAAATAACCATCTATGATACTAAATTAACAATCTATTGTCAAATAGATAACGGATCAGAAGCTAGCCTAGCAAAATCCTTTTTAATTAAGGAGTGGGATATCAACAAAAATAATATATCAATGATTGGTATTACAGGTGTTAAAAAATGACTGTCACAGTCAAAAGAGAATGTAGAAATAATTCTTGGATCAAAATTGTTTCTATAAATAAAATATTTGCGTTTGATGAAATCGAAACAGATTTATTACTAGGAAATGATTTTCTACAACAATTTCAAGATTATCATCAAACAATCTACATGATAAGTCTAAAAACCCCTTGTGGACATTTTATTAAAGTCCCAAGAAAACAATATCCTTATATTCTAGAAAACGATAAAGAAATTTTCAAGAAAAAATATTTAGAAAATCTAAAGAAAATATCCTGTAAATGTCTTAATGTAGAACACATTAAAGAAAATTTACAAAAATCTTATGGTAAAAATTCTTTAGAAAAATGGGACAAGAATCAGGAAAGACCGATTTTAACCCTTAAAGATCCCAGTATCATCATTAGGGTAAAACCAATGCTTTATAACGAAGACGATAACATTGAGTTCAAGATTCAACTCAAAGAATTAATTAATCTTGGGTTAATCAGAATGAGTAAAAGCCCTCATAGTAGCCCAACATTTATAGTAAGAAACCATGCTGAAATAAAAAGAGGAAAAGCTCGAATGATCGTAAACTATAAAGAGCTAAACAAAAACTGCATTTTTGACAGGTATTTTATCCCTAATAAAAACAATCTTATAAACCTGGCAAAAGGAAAACCCTATTTTTCAAAATTTGATTGTAAAAGTGGGTTTTGGCAAATAAAATTAACGTAAGATTTCATCCCATTAACAGAATTTAGTACACCCAATGGACATTATGAATGGATGGTAATGTCCTTCGGGTTAAAAAATGTCCCTCAAATCTTTCAAAGAAAAATGGATAAAATATTTTCCGAAAAGGAATTTTTAATTGTCTATAGAGATGATATACTAATATGTTCTAACACATATCAAGAACATTTAACCCATCTGAAAATATTTTCAGAAATATGTTTTAAAAATGGCATTATTCTGAGCCAAAAAAAGGCAGAAATAAACAAAAATGAAATAGAATTCTTAGGAATGATTATATCAAAAAATGGAATAGAACTACAAACTCACATCTCAAAAAAGATTGTAGAATTTCCTGATAAATTAACAACAAAGCAGGAAATACAACGATTTCTAGGATGTCTCAATTATGCAGGAGAATTCATCCCAGATCTAGCAAAGAAAAGAAACATTTTACAAAGATTAATCAGAAAGTCTAATAGACTTGGATGGACTAAAGAACACACTCAGTGTATAAAAGAATAAAAAAGGGAATGTTCTAAGTTACCAAAGCTTAGATTACCAGATGAAAATGATAACTTGGTACTACAAATAGATGCCTCAGATTATCATTGGGGAGCATTATTACAAACAGATTTAAATGAAATTTGTAGATACACTAGTGGTACCTTCAATGAAGCAGAAACAAGGTATTCCACAAATGAAAAAGAATTGTTAGCAAGTGTCAGAGGAATTAGAAAATTTTCAACTCTTCTTTTACCTAAACAATTTATTATTAGAACTGATAACACACAGGTATCAGGACCAATATCCAACAGACTCCCGTCAGAACCACAATATAGGAGATTACATAGATGGCAGGTTTTGTTATCATTTTATTCTTTTAAAATTGAGCATATTAAAGGAATAAATAACTCTCTTGCAAATTTTCTCTCAAGAAATGTCCAATATGGAAAGTAGAACAAAAATTCTTGTTGATAGGATATTCGAAAGAATGCAACAAGTGGAACAGTCCATTGACGACAAAAGTCACAAATTGTTCAATATTCGAGATGAATTAGCCAGCTTGTCCGAACAAGCAAGGAAGATGCAATATGAAATAAACCAGCTCAGCACATAGCAAGCTGAAAGCATGAATGAATTCTTGTTATTATGTGAACACTTGGATACATGTCCAAAAAGGGATTCTAATCCTAAAGGAAATTTTAATCTCAACAAAATGGCAGGAGATGTCCCATTAGCACCTAGTGCCAAAAACATCTCATTGGTAAGCCCGGATATGCCAAAATCTGAGTCTAAAGACAAAGGTCAAAGTCGAGCAGAATCAAAAGATGCTAGTTCTTCGAAAGAAGAAAAAAGCACAACCACATCCAATGATGAAAAAATTATCTCTGGAAAACCGGATAGTAATAATAACAAAGTTGTTCCATCAGGAACAAAAAAAATTTCCTCTTTTCAGGTAGGAAAACAACATCCAAAGGAAGAAGAATATTTAGCCTTCACAAGACAGATATACAATCTCCCAGGAGAAAATGGAGAAACCTTCGGAGTTCTAGGAACCACTAGTCTATTTCCAAGAATTTCAATATTTCTGAATGGATCACTGAACTTCACAACTCAATTATTTGAATTTGGATACCTAGACCAGGTTTATGTTAAACCAAATTTAAACGAAATATCTAAATTACCATCACAACTGGTAGAATCAATAAGACAATATGCTGAAGGTGGCGAAGTTTATTGCCGATTCTTTAGTATAGCCATGGAAAGTAAAGATTTACAATTATATTTCCCGACCAGTAATTATATTACGGTGGAAAAATTAAAAGACTTCAATGTCAAAGCAACAGGCGTAGACAAGAAACTACCGCATCTAAATAAAAAATGGATACAAACCAGAAGAGCCTTGGGAATTAAAGCCTTATAATTTATTCTCAAAAGATTCTATAATGAAGATTATCAAGTCATAGACAAAAAATCAAATTGAATTTTAATGACCAAAGGAAAGTCCAAATAAAAAATATTGAAGGAAAAGATCCTTGATTTCGAGCTTCATAAATTCGAAGCAACTGAAGAAACATGGAAGCTTGCCTGCAAGTTTCTAGATCACAAACACTCAGACAAAGATGAGTCAGAATAAAAAAGACAAGATAGCAGTAAAGATAACAAAGATGTAGACAGTTAGAATCGACAAAAATAAAACGTAAGCACTTATGTCATGAAGAAATAGACATAAAGAAGAATCTTATCTCTTCAAAAGCAAGACCACATCTTGTCGGAACATTATGGAAGGACGAGAAAAATGAATTATACAATTTTAGGGGTGACCTGAAAAAGAAAAAATTGTAATGAAGTCCCTCCTTATATCTATATAAGGAGAAGACTCAATCAGAGAAGGTAGACTACATTTTCTCAAAAACTACCATTAGAGAAAAAATGTTAGGTATCTTAGAGAAAAGAGAGTAACTCCTCCTGTTTGGGAAAAGTACTTTTATATTAAAGAGTGAATCTAAAACAGCGTGTAAGGTCACTCTTATGTAACAATATTATGGAATAAAGAGTTTTTGTTTGAATATATCTCTTGGAAAATTCATCAAAAATTCATAAGTGAAAGTTGTGATCTTCTGCCCAACAGTGAACAACAATAATAGCCATTGAGAGACGTAAGGTCATGAAAGGTGAAAGTAGTGTGGCACTTAGGGAGAACTGTTGAGGCAGTGATACAACTATTTGATGAGCAAGAAGAGAGAGGTATACATACATAAACTCTATATTCTTTAACGTTGTTATCATAAGAAATAACCATATACATGTTATAAGTTTTTCTCTAAAATATAAAGTACTGAGTACCTATAGGGAATCAAATTATTATCATGTTTATAATAATCAATCACAACACATAATTCATGCTAATAGCATAACATGAAAAACATTCAATATCATCTACACTTAGTAAGAAGAAGGGCATGGAAACATCGCATAGCTCTATACAACCTAGACAAAGCTATACAAAATTTAGAAAAGGTTTTTTTATCTGTAAGCCGAAAATCTATAAATTAATTGTAACAATCCATGAGATAAAAATGATAAGAATACAAGAGTATTTTGAATACATAAATGCAAAAGGTATTTTAGAAAGAAATGACCTTTATACTGCATAAAAAATGCTTAATACATATAAATTCTGCAACCATGTATTTTGATACATCATATTCCCCCATATACATCACAGCCCCCATATTGGTTTCAGAGCCATGATTAAACCTCTTTGGTATTTAGAAGAAAAAACCTTACTAACCATACTAAAGGTAATTAATTTAAATAGAGATCTAAAAAATAAAATCATACAATTAATCATTTTAGAAAAATTCGAAGAAAAATTTGAAATTTCAATACATGACTATTCAGAAATAGTAATAGATAAAATGAGTACATCTGATTATTATTTATCAGAATAAAATTAAAATTAATTAAGGATTTCGAACTTCATAAATTTGAAGCAACTAAAGAAACATGAAAGCTTGCCTGCAAGTTTCTAGATCACAAACACTCAGACAAGGATGAGTCGGAATAAAGAAGACAGGACAACAGCAACAACAATAAAAGTAGTTGCGATGTAAACCATCAGAATAGACAAAAATAAAACGTAAGCACTTACGTCAGGAAGAAAGAGACAAAAAAAGAATCTTATCTCTTCAAAAGCAAGACCCAGCTGGTAAAAAAAAACCAACATCTTGTCGGAACATTATTGAAGGACGAGAAAAATAAATTATAGAATTCTAGGGGTAACCTGGAAAGAAAGAAAAATTGTAATGAGGTCCCTATATATATATTCCTTCTTTAAAAAAATAAAAGAAAAATACTAAAATTTATTTTGATTGAGTTTTTAAAAAATGTATTCAAAATATAATAAGTAGTACAAAAGTGAGAAAGAAGGGGGAAAAACAAAAAAAAAATGTATAAAAAAAGAGGCTACACAGGTTTGATCCCGCGACCTCAACTTTAAAATTACAAATCCTTACCAAAACTGAGCTACGCACAACTTTTGGTTAAGTAGTGTCACCTTCACTACAAAAAAACCCTTAAATTGTTAGGGTTTTATTACGGAGGTTAATATAACCTCAAAATTGCATCTAATTATGGAGGTTTAAGTAACCCCTGCAATTTTTAATCAATTAGTGGGGGTCATTAACTGTGGTAACCCTCAAATTATAATTCAATTATTTATAATATTAAGGCAGAGACATTTTCTCCTCTTCTCTTCAATTTCTCTCAATTTGATTGTTGCGCCCTAATTAACATTTTAGGCGTTCTGGATAGCGATTGTTGGAGAAGAAACAATGGCGTCGGTTTCAATTGGAATCACCAGTCTCGTCGGCATCTACGTTTGGAAGTCCGATACATCATCAACTCCATCGGCGATGGCATCAATGTGTATTGAGCTCTTACGTGCGTGTGTTGGACCAATAATTTCGTTGTCAAAGAAAGCAAGTATACCTACCTCAAGGTCACTTAGAACACCTCTCTAATTACTCGTCCATAGCTGTCCTCTTCTTAGTATCAATTTTGTTGAAAATTTGGTACAAATTGATTAAAATATTTGCTTGTGTAGGTTTGTCGGTAGAAAATTTTGAATATTTGTTCATTTACCTGGCGATTTCCATGTGTTTGATTACAAATGGATGCGATTTTTGATGAGTTTTATGCACATGTACGACTAGTTCTTTACAATCAGGTATTCTAGATGCTTAAATTTAGTTCATTTATCTAAAATTTGCTTAATACAAGCATTGTCAGGGATGGTTTTACTCTGTTTTTAGCATTGCTATTTGATAGATTAAATTGGAGCTTTATTCAAGCAGAAAAAAAGTATAGAATGAGGCAAAACGAAATATGTTGGTTGGATTGGAAGGTGGTATTATCATTTTGGGTTAAATCTGTAATATTTTGCTTTAGTTTAAAGTTTCCATGAATCTGCTGCTATATATATGAACGCCTCTGTGTGTAAGGTATTTCCTAACCGTCTAAATTGATAAGATTGTGCTTTCCTTACATCTATAACGGAAAGGCTGCTTCATTTGTTCTAATACTTCTGTTTTCTGAAACATTACTTTTGTCTTTTTTCCCCACCAATCCCCTCTTGCATCTTGAAAGTGTCAATTATTGAAAGCTAAAACAAGATGTACGTAACCTCATTAGACATGGGCATTTAGCTCTTCCGTGGTAGTTACCTTTTCCCCTTTCATTGCTTTAATGAGGTTACTTCTCATTTCCAGAACAATTTTCCAAGAACATTCACTACTAAAAAACTGCCAAAAAGAGATGGAAAAAATCGACGGACTGCGTCGCTTTTTTGGCCAAAAGCGATGGAAAAGTGATGCAATCAATCTCGTCGTTTTTTGGCTCGACGCTTTTCCAAAAGCGACGGACTGCATCGCTTTTTTTTTTTGTTTTTAAATATTTTTTTTGAAGAATGCGACGCCATCCGTTGCTTTTTTTATTTTTTATTTTTTTTAAATTTTAGAAAAGAGACGAAGTCCGTCTCTTTAATTAATTTTTAATTTTTTTAGAATCTTGAAAAGCGACAGACAATGAGATGCCGTCTGTCACTTTTTTGGAAATAAAAATTTTAAAAATCCAGAAAAGCGACGAATTAAAG
>JAJOOH010007457.1:0-14543 GCA_029582605.1 Solanum gracilifrons | reverse complement strand
CCTCATCCGTGGGTAACAAATATGTCCGACACTAGCTTGACAGCAATTAGCTATGGTTCTAATCACATTTCTTGCTGATAGCTTTCAAGGCTTGAATTACTTGTTGTTTGTCAGCCTTTGGATGCATTGATAAGGATGCAGATGATTAGGTTCGATTTTTCTTCGAAGTTTCATTGTCTCTGCAGAACCTATGCTGCGATCTTTCGAGTCTTTTTGGTTAAAGAGATAGGTTATACAAATTCTAAAGCGGCTTTCTGGGGATCGTGAAGAGTAGGTATACTTTGCATTTGTGTAGTTATATATTTCTCAGATTTTGCATTCATTTTTTGTTGATATGTTACAGTAAATTGTTAATAGAGCATACACTTATATGGAAGTTATGGTATACTCTTTGTTTCTCATACTGAACAAAAGAACATAAAATTTGGCATTTTTAGGCCTTAATGATTCATTGTTTGCTTGAGCCCTCCAGTAATTTGTGAAGAACAATGCTTGGTATTCTCAGTTTCAACTCTTTTCTATTGAACTATGACTCTGTTTTCTTCTTCTGTGCTCTTTATTTAGGCATAAGAATTCTATATCTTTTATCTTTCAAATACTAGTATCATCTATGTGTTACTTAGTGGATTTTGGTAACATCGCGACGAGGAATTTGACCTTATGTTCCATTTGAAACAGGCTAGTTTACATTGTTGTGAAGTTCGATTCCTATACAAATGAACTTCTTTTTTTTTCGTCGATTGTTTTGTAGCATTTTTTGTACTCGAAATTTAGATGACTTAATTTTTAATGTGCATAGCCTAGGAAATCTATGGTATCTCATTTTCTTACTAATTTTGTTATGCTTGACTTGAGCTGAGGTGTATCGGAAATAACCTCTCTAGCTAAACAAGATAAGGGTAAGATTGTGTAAACACAACCCTCTTCAAATCCCACTTGTGGGAGTACACTGGGTAAGAAAACAATAAATCATCATGTGTATGATTTGATATGTACTTTTAGAGCATGGACTCAAATTTTAGAATGGGTGCATTATTGGGGCCTCAAATGATTGGTATGTTCATTGAAAAGGTTGATTCAATATTACCATTAACATAGCATAAATTGTTTTTTTATCCCTCGCTTGCTATTTATGGAGTACAATCCTAAATGTAAAAAGAAACTCAATATTTTATAAAAATGTTGTTAAATTGAAAAGAAAATAAAGATTTTGTCATTGTATTTTATTAGTTGTCCACTTCCATTTCCATTTGTGAGTTGTCCACGCATTCGGCGGCTGATTATTTGGTCCCTAGTTTCCACATTAATTGCCTACCGTTCAACTTATCCTTCCCTACTTGCAAATGATGCTTTTCATTTATTTATTTCTTTTTATATTTATATTTTTAAAAATGTCAATTGGTTTATGAACTTTGAATTAAAAAGCTTCAGTACTGTACTCTCTACCACCCATGTGAGGACAATTTAATATTTTATGTCTATCATAATTCTTGTTAATTGTGAGGTTAGCAATAATTATTGCTTGGTTGTTACTTATGACTTATGAGCTTGCTTTTATTTCTTCTTCAATCTTCACACCCTATTCAGTAGTCCATTTATGAGCAATAATTATTGTTGCTTGGTAGTTTCCTTTAATTCAAAATATAATTAAGCTTTAGCTAACTTTCCTCTTCTTCTCCCTTTTGTTTGTTTTCTATCATTTTTGCGCAATTTTCATGTTAGAAAAAAAGAGAGTAATATATTGCATCAGAACTTGACAATAATCGAATTTCATTTGACTTAACAGTATTATAATAAATGCGGTAAAAATAAAATAAAGTTTTATTTCATGTCTAACAGCTATGTATAAACTGTATTTAAGTTAAAGATCTCTTCTTCAGAACTCCTATTACATTAATTTATAGACCATATATTTGGTGTAAAAAAAAATTGCATACAAAAATCAATTTTACGATGTACTATATGATAAGAGGTAATAAATGACTATCCAAATACTGAAGAAAAAGCAAAAAAGTAACACGACATGTGAACACTTTTTATATAAATGAAGGTCAAACTTCTTAAAGGAGTAAGGCTGAAAAAAGATTTTGAGTGTATTTTGATGTCTCACTTTGATTTCTGTATATCAACTTTTCGATACCTTTAATAGGTTAACCATATAGGCCTTTTGGAGATTTTTCATCCACTCCCTCCTTCCCAATTTTTTGATTTGACACGGTGTTTAAAAAATTATGAAAATACTTTACAATGTTCCAAAACTATCCTTAAATAAGTAGAACCTGAGTAAAATGTTAATAGTGTCGTCAAATAAAAAAATATGTCATTCTTTCCAGGACTAAATAAAAAGGAGAGCGTAACGTACAAATTGGGCAAGAGAGAATATAAGTTTACCATTAAAAATGTCTCCTTCGATTTATGCTGTTTTGCTCATCAGTTTTCTATGAAGAGGAAGCTTCTTGTAACTTCCAATGCATCATACAATTAGAATGAAAAGAGGAGAGGGAAAAAAGGCCCAACAGCTCTTTTAGCATGAAGCAAATGAAAAAGTACATTATGAAGGGGGCCTATTTGCTTAAACTATCATAGGAGTCTTGAGAGTGAGATACTCCTTTATCTCCCATTTGAAAGTGTTTTACAAATGCTAAATGGCTTCAAATCTATCTATACTTCACTGGATATGTTCTTCATAGTAATTGTCACTGATCACAGACACGAATCGTTCGAGCCATGGAAGCTGATGGAGATCCTTCATGGCATCAACATAAGAATCTGTACAACGTGGTGGGGATTGATAAGCTTGGTGGTCTGTGAGACTGAATCCACCAGCGAGAAATCTCTGGATCAATGCCAGCTGAGATCTCTCTTCATCTGAATATGCATCCATCATAGTAGGCAGCGACTCAAATGAGTCCCATGACCATTGCTCAAACTGTTGTGTCGGTTGAGTTACCAAATCTTGAGTGTAATCCTCATCCCAGAATGCACATTGACATGTCTGTTGGCCGTCCCTGTATTCCGCACCACACGAATAACAGAATTGATGCCCACACCTGCCAGTTTTTAATACAAACACAAAAGCTGTCAATGCTTAAAATCATCATCCACCAACTTCGATTTCAGCAGTATATATACTGAACAAGTTCCAAAGACATAAAAGGTTAGCATATGCATTTGGGCACATATCTTCAATTTTACATTCCTACGGACGTTCATCTGATGCTCAGATAGATTATCCAATCGGAATGCATTTTTCCTCTACGAGACTGCAATACAGCCTTACTAATGAATTCAAACACTCACAAATATGCAACCTAAAAGAAAGATCTGTAGAAGTCATAGACGGTTGATTTTACTAAGAATAACTGCTTGATTGAACAGCTCTAGCTCCATTTAGAGCATCAGAGTATTTGATGTAAACTTTCCCAACTATCTAAAACAATGTGCCTTCCCAATTTAGTGCTGTAGAAAACGTCATGAATAGTTCAAGAAAAATCAATAATGAATAAATAGGACAAGCTATATCAGTTGTGATTCAACTGTTCTCTCCTTTGTATCCAGTCAAGCATAGACTGGTTTCAAAAGCTTTAATAAGCCAACTGTTAAAGCCCAACTTACTACAATGTAATTTTACTCACCAAGTTATTAGTTTTGGTCCTCAAACTACCACCCAACTCACCTTACTAAGTTCTTTTGGCAAGACACGAATCAGTTTTCTTTATTTATTTTCTGTAGATTCCTTTGTACCCTGCTCTTACACTGTTATACACCTATTGCTCTTCTACCCCATTATTCTGATACAAGTAGCTATTCTTTTGTTTCAGTCAACTCCCTGCCCATAATTCATTTAATATTTAAATCACTAACTTTAAACCTTCACCATAATTGGCCTGCTTGGGTACTTATTTTTAAAAAAGCCAGCCTACCTGCAATGTAAGCAGTAGATGAAGGAGAAAGAAGCAGTAGCAGTAGAGTACAAGGTAGTAAGAGGATTTGAAGAGTGTTCGAGAGCTCCAACCATTTGGGAAGGGACAAATACAGCAAGCCAGACTCATATAAAAACAAGATACGATACTTGGAACCCAGAAAAACACCTGATGGCTGGAAACTATTGATTCTGAGATACAGAACTAATTTTCAATAGATTGGATCACCCTCAAGCTTGGATAGTAATGTAGCAATTATATTGCTAACTATTTTAGGACTTCAGTTTATCCACTGAAGTTTAAGGATACACTAAAAGCTTATAATTAATTGATGATCACACGAACATAGATGTAATCTGACACCCAAAATTACAAAAGATAATCTTGGCATAAGATGACCTTCCCATCAAGTTGGTCAAATGATTCTTGAGGGCTCCTTAATAACAGCAGACACTGACAACACTTGCAGCCAATCCATTGAAAATCTCTTCTTTCAATAGAGCAATCCTTGTTCATATGCTTAACAAATGCAAGTTTGTAAAAGAGTGTGTGTAGGTATGCTTAGAGATTGTCAAAACACTATAGTAAACACTGATATTGAAACACCTAAGGACACTTGTTGACTAGACGCTTCCTGCTTTTTCTGGTGCAGATAACCATCAGAAGCCTTCCAAAGCCCAATAGTTTATCACCGGATAATAAGATTTGCATCAAGCTATCAGAGAGTGTTTATTAAATCATGATTAAGCTATGATGCACATAGAGGGACATCTTGTACTTCAAACTCCAAGCTTCTCACCCAGTGTACTCAGGCAGTAGTCCCTGCCTTCAGCTATTTCAGATCAGCTCCTACCTGAGGAGAGTATCCCATTCCCCTCTCCCATTATCGGATAACTCCAAAATGACCAGTGAGCATCCTAGTCCTCATTTACATGATGTTTTATTTGCTATCTGGGAAACTCCAAATCTCAAAGAAAAGGGTGATCTGATCGCTTAACGGTAGTAGTCACGTTGAGTCAATTTGTCCGTCAAGCCTTTTGGGGTAATAAAAAGTTATAGAGGGATGATAGACCTACTAACCACTAATATCCTTCTACATAAATATGTATGTATATATGTACATGTACACATACAGTATATATGTATGTGCATTTTTTTTTCCAACAAGTCAACTAAAGATTCAATATCATACTGTGCTATTGAAGAATAAGCTTTCATAGTTGACAATGTACGGGAAAATTAACACCAGTGAATAAGCAGATACCTCCAACTGTGTTCTAGATTGGGTAGGTTTTCCATTCAGGGGTTGTAAACCAGTACATTTATTAGCACTACCAGCAACACAAACCATCCTATTCCAGAATCTCCCAATAGTAAAACTTTGATTTTCAAAAGCTTTACAACTTGTAGGCAATTGGATGAGGTGCAGATAAAATGCAAGATTGTGTCTTACCAAGGTAAAATATGTGTTAAAAGAACCTCCCTAAATGAAGTGTTAAACAAACTTAATTTCTGTTAGTGTTAAGGGAAAGAGCCAATCCTCCTCGATGGTTCTCATGCAAAACGGGAATGGAATATAAAGAGGAAAGATAGTTCTCTTTGTATCAGATATAGTTGATCATTCCTAGAGAACCACCACTTCATTTCCACTTACTTAGAAGAATCCTTGGTTTCCAGGCACCTGAGTTTAAAAGTGCTTTTGTCTAATAATGAGTACCTGGAACTTAGAGCTTATGTTCCAAAATCTCAACATCAATTTTCAGGAAATATTAATCAGATAAGGATCTACAAGTATATGACATGAAAACATAAAGATGTAGCTAACAGATTCAGAATATCAATGTATAATTCTCACTGATTCAGCAGCCAATATAGGATCCTGAATCTTGCATAAAAAAAGTTGAAGGAACCAAATATATTACCAGCATGTCATATGATAGCATCCATGTGTGAGCTCAATCATCCTCCTGCACTGTGAACAGCGCCTCCATCTCTTATTTTGTGCCAGGCGGTGCAAAGTTATGTCACCAGCATCCCTCTCCTCCAAAGGGAGATTTTGGTAGTCTTCACAAGTCATTGAAGAATGCCATGGGACCCTACAATCCACACACATAAACCTCTGACAAACTGGACAGTCCACACAACTATTCTCTGACTGGCTTGACGAACTAGCCCGAGTTGACATACATTCATGAGGATCCAGAAGAACAGAACAATTTGGATACGGGCAGTAAAGTTTGTCCGAGTTGAGAGCATTTGCTTCTTCAAGGACCCTCACTAAAGATCCATAGGAGTTAAGTGGGAGAAAAGATAGACATTCAGTGACAGAGATTAAGTATTTGCATTTTAGCTGAGGGCACCTAATGGGTACTTGACCAGATTGGACTTTACCCTCAACATAAGTTTTCATACAGTGAGAACAGAACTTGTGGGTACATTTCAATGTCGTCACCATCACTAAAAGTCTATCCTCGCAGCATATTGGACAATTTTCAGTTGATTCATCTCCTTCGATATGGGAAGAGACAACCCCTATTGCTACCTTGGCTAAGTCCAAGGCCTTTGCCAGACCAGTACTGGGGACAAGTTTCAAAACAAAAGTTTCCAGATCATCAGCATGATCCAGGATCCTCTGCCGCAATGCCATGAGAAGCGGATTATCAAGGTTCTCTTCATGCATAATCTGATCAAATTATTCACCATCAAACAACAAAAATAAAACATTACCCATTAAAACAACGTAAAATAAACAAACACTACTACCGCAGAACAAATTTACAGCAAGTGAAATAGATGAAGCACTTATTACTGTCACATCCAAATAAGTAGTCAAGTTATCAATGAGATTTTACGAAAGAGGGGGGGAAAGTAATTAAATAATTCTGTTTTTCAGGTAGGAAAATACCCTATTGTTGTAGGAAAATCGAGTATCCAGATCAGACTCAACATCTACTTGGTAAAGGGACACCATCTTGGTGTATTATTAATAAATCTTTTGGCTTATCAAATAAAAATAGATTAGAGTCGGCATCTAAATCTTTTTGGTAAAAGAACCAAGAAAGCCTGAAATTTACAGTCATTTTCAACCGACAAATTCAATTAAGACAGATAAGCGAAAGACCAAAGATTTAATAAGTAATTGAGGTTTATTTCCTTTTTCTTTTGGGCTTGGGAAGGGGATGATCAAAGATGTAAAAATGTCATGAATATGAAATTATATTCTTCAGCAGGTGGAGGGCAGCAAAGAGGGGAAGTTGTTCATCTACTGACACTTCATTTGCAAAAGTGAAAGCAATTGCATTAAGGCAAAGATTCAACCCACTGAAGATGGAATACACCAAGAACTTAAAAGGCGAACATTGAGATACACATATTTTGCGAACAAACGTCTCACCTGCTCGTATAAAATCTCAGAGTCGGTAAGGGCATAAACCTTTCTAATCTTGTTCTTCACAGCTTCCAGCAATCCATCCATCAAAGCCAAATAATCTGCCACAAATTCCTCCACGTAAAAATCAAGCTTTTTCTGGATTTGAATAGGAGGAGCACTTTCTGCCCTCTCTATAACCACTCCAATTCCAGATATCCTGCAACCAGAGTCACCAGGACCAGCTATAGAAATGCCTTTAAAGAATAACTTCACAGAATGTTCATCAAGATCTACTTCACAACTCTCCCTTGCTGATTCCTTCTCGTCCTCGTCCTCGTCCTCTGTTACTTCATCCTCTTCTTCCTCCGAAGTTTCATCTGCACTATCTTCCAATTCCTCCTCATCTTCACAGCAGCTACAAAAATCTTCTTCATCTTCTTCTAATTTCACTTCATTTGCTATATTCACCAACAACCCATCACCGCAAACCATTTCTCCTTCCATTTTCAAAGATTCTCAGAAGTAAGTACCCACAAATAATTTGGGCAACCCTACTCCTCCCAAGACTCCAATTTTTTACAATATATATTCAAAATCCATAACATAACTCTAAAAACTCCACAGCTTTACAATCCAACAATTGAAATACAACCTAAGAAGAACCCATCAGTAATCTCCCCAAAAACCCTTAAAATCTCGGTTGAAACAAGACCAATCTCCTCAAAAGCTTTGATCTTTCCAACAGTTCAAAGCTCCTGTACCAAAATTCAAGAAATACCCATTATCGCTGGATCCACAAAACACAAAGAGTAAGTGAGAAATACCCTGAAACTCAAAAGGGGTCAAAATAAGCATAGAGCAATTCTTTCTTGTACAACTCTAACTCAGAAAAGTCAAACAAAGAAACCCCACTGAGCTGCCAAATTTCTAGAGCTTTCATTTTCACAAAAAACAAGTTCCATAAATAAATACTACAACACTATAAAAAGCGAATGAAACTATGAATAAATCAAATCCCCTAAATAAAAAAGTGAAGCTTCCGTACCAGAGGTGTTGGTCTGGTCTGGTCTGGTGTATCAGCTTAAATATGAAAAGGAATTAATGTGAATCATGTTATCAAAAGAAACTGTTGCAAGTATAATTTAAGAAAAAAAACTGATCTGACAACATTACAGCAGCAGAGCTTTTAGTAAATTTTCTTTGTTTTTGTTCAGACGAAAGAGAAGCACCAGATGCTGTGGGGGTTCTTATATGAAGTTGAATTTTACACTCTTCTACAGTCTTCATCTTTTTTTTCCTTAGTCTCTTTATTTTTTTCAGGGAGAATAATAGTTTTAGTCCCTGTGTTATTACTTTATTCTGATTTTGATCCTTGTGTTATTAGACTAAATATATTTAACCTTTAATTGAATAAAATGTGTAATTTTAGTCCTTATACCTAACTTGATGTTAACACCGCTAGCTTTTATCTCTTCTTTTTAATTATTCTTAAACAATCCCAACTCTGAAAACTGTTGCCATCCTTTTAACTTTTTAAATTTTCTAAGTTAACACTTTTTAAATAATTTATCACAATTTTTCAATGAACTTGTAAAACTTTGGAAATAAGAACAAATGGAAAAATTGTGATTCAATTATTAGTATATATATCCATGGCCCCGGAATAGCAAAACGGTGTTATCCTTGCATTGGTTGTCATTAACATCATAATATTGATATTCATCAAAGTAGATTATGGTGCAATGATAGGACTTTTCCATCCTTAATCAGGGGTCTCATGTTCAAGCTCTGAATATGAAGAAAATCTTGTTGAAAGCGTCATCCTCAAATGTGTTCCGTAATGTGAAATTCAAATTTAGGCAGAGCTTCAATACAAGCATCGAACACCGAGTGAACAATTAAAAAAATGGATATTAAATCCGCTAATCGTAGATATTTTGTGATCTTTTCTTTTTCTTTCGCTCATCTACTAATATTTGAGTGTTTGACTTAAAATTATTTATAGATTAGAAGAAAAGAGACGAAAGAAGAAATTTGGTGACATTATTGCTTAGATTTTTTATTATTATTTTAGTTTTGATCCAAAAAAATATCTTCTTTTTTTTAAAAAAATATCAGAAGTTAACGGTGTTAACTTTAAGTTAGGTATAAGGACTAAAATTACTCACTCTATTTAATTAAAGGTTAAATGTACTTAGTCTAATAATGCAAGAACCAAAATCACAATAAGCTAATAACACAGGGACTAAAACTATCATTTTCCCTTTTATTTATTTCGAGATTACAATCTAGAGAATAAATTTTTTATTAAATAAATAAGATTTTACATAGCCAATCAATTGATCTACTAAGATTTTCTTTTATAAAGGATAGTCATTATTTCATTATTTTAGTATACATTATGTAAACTAGCTAATACCTTAAACAAAACGTAAAATAAAATGAATTCCAAAATATATAGATATGGAAAATGACTTGAAGAAATACATTTTTCTCAAAGTTTCTCACAATTCTATTTTTTTTATTTAGAAATATCTTTAGAAAGTATAAAAATTCTGTAAATGTGTTTTTGTAAATGAAAAAATAAATACTATATAGGAATAATTTCTTTTAATTGATCTCGATAACAACAAAGAAATCAATTAACATTGGAGAATTTTAATAGATGAATTGATTGATTATTTAAGTTTTTACTTTGTTAGTAAGAATTCGATTCTCTAAATTATAATTTCTTTCTGATTTCTATTTTTATTAGTATTTTAAAATAACAATAAAAATGATTAATGACATAGATGCATCTTTCGAGCATAAAGAACAAATATTAAGCTATTCAAAATACTAAAAAAAATCTATTAACAAACACTTCCACCAGGGCATGAAAGATGAACTTCAAAATCAACAATTTATCCAAAAGTAATTCCTATATTTAGAATTATTAAAGAACAAAAGAATCCATCAGATATTGATAGAACATATGACGTGGCAGAATCAGATACTCGTGTGCACAGATGTTTACATAGAGTGTCATGTAGGAAATAAAAACCGTAATGACGTATTTATTCGATTTAAGAAAAGATTATGTCAAATTCGTTTTTATTCTTTCACGCCACTAACAACTGAGAGCACATGTATTGAATTTTGTTTGGGAAAATTTACTTTGACTTTTTCAACGCTTTCAATTAGTAAATTAATTTGATATTAATCTTTTAATTAAATATATTATAATTTAAGTTAAAATAATGATTAGATGTTGAATTAGGAGACACTCATGATTACTCCCTCTCTATTCTTTACTTTTTCTTCTTTTTCTCTTTTTTAAATATTGGAGATTGAGCTTGAACATATTTTATTTCTTTTTGTCAGTAAAAGGATATTTAGGATAAAACAAAGTTATCCATTTTCACTTGAAACTTTTTATTTTATTTTATTAAGTACGTTATGTTTGGAAATTAGTCAAACTTAGTTTGAAATCTTATTCTTCCACTATTTTGTTAAGCTTAGTGTGTTTGGTGAGGATAAAAATATTTTTGCTTTTTATATTTGATTGGTAAAATATTTTGAATTTTTTTTTTTAATGAAAATAGAAAAAGTAAATTGCATAACTGACATTTCATATTAATTCTCTCGTTCCACTCTACACCTCTAATGCCCGCCATTACCCCCGCCACCCTAACACCGTACCCTCGAACTCCCACTCTCCATACCATCCAACTTTCATATTGTTTGTTAGATTGCATATAAATATTTTATTTTATTTTTGTTTAATTATCAAACACTAAAATATAAATAAGAAACTCATCTATTTTCCATGGAACATTTTTAGGAAATATTTTCCTTCCTATCAAACACACCTTTATGTTGACTTTATATAGTTTTAGTAGCTTCAAATTGTGATTCCATTGTTTGATCATGAGTCATAGGTTGCTATATGTGGGCTGATCTAATCCGATTAGGAGAGATAAGAAAAAGTGGATTAGAAGGTTCAATTCGATTCAATTTAGTTCGATCGACTTTAAGAAAAGTTTTGACTCTTGATTGTTTCTTCCTTCCCCATTTATATTCTCTTATAATAACTCTTAGCTTTTTAAATATTGGTAATGGAACTTAAGGCTTGATTTTATGATTGAAAATTAGTTATATTGGGGTACTCCAAGTCAACCCCAGTCCACCACATTCTACAAATGGTGAAATCAAATCCTTTGTACAAGCTAGGTCTTGAAATTGCTATTGTAAAAGGATAGTTATAGGTGTCTCATGTTTATGTAGGATATTTTTTTTTTTTTAAAAAGTCATACTTTTTAAGATGTGATATAAACAATTGATTTTGATGCAAGATTGTTTCCACGACTCAAATTCGTGACCTATAAATTACAAATAGACGGCTTCACCATTGTTCTAACTTCCGAGGCTCTCTTAGAAACTGATATTATAAGAACTCAATTTAGTGACAAGCATGCTATATATTCTTTTCTCCATAAACATGCTAAAGTAAAAACAAATAATTATACTAGAGTTGTTGATGATTGTTACTTGGAATTAAAGTGGAACATATCTATAGAGAGGCCAACAATTTTTTTTGATGATTTGGCTAAGGAAAGAAACAGATCAATGAAAGAATTACATAACATTTTTTTCCTACTTATTTGTTAATTTTTGGAAAAGATATCTCAAATGGAGCATTTACCGTAAGAAGATCAAATCTTGTACTAATCCTTACTACTCCAATAAGTAGTCCTTTTGCAAGAAAAGGAGGGAAAAAAATCCCCCCACAAAGAATTTTATAAATTTAATGTCTAATCTTTTTTGGAATCTCTCTAATCTTTATGTTTAATTGAAAAATCTTATTCTGTGTCAGATTAAATTAGGTTATTTTTTCAAACGGGGAAGTATTTTTATTTTAAAACATGGAGAAAAGAAATGTCTTTAAGTAAAATAGGAAAACAGCAAATAAGTCAGAGAATCATGTTGGTTGACGTCTTCTATTGGTCACTAATTGCGTATAGAGCAATCAAATTATTTATTTGCCAACTCAATTGTTACCAACTCACCCCACCTTCTACTCTGATTTATGGATAATAATAACGTTATCAGAGTAATTGCATGTGCTAGTTGTTGATTATTAACATTATCTAATTGGAGGTTGTATAAAAATATATAGTTGACACCAAAGATTGTGGTGGAATAGATTATAGAATCTCTTCGTCTTTGTTTAGAGGGTTTGAATTCGAGTCCAAACTAAAATGAAAAAATTCTTGTGGAGATACTTTTTTCTTCAACGAGATTTACATGACACGAATTTAAATTAAATCAAACTTCTAAAATATGAGACTTAGATAAATTTTATGTACTTAAGTCAATAGTGGTAAATCATAATGTAGAATTATGACATATATTTTAATGGTTTAGGGGGTCCATTTGAATCATCAAACAAAAATCAATTGGTTACCCACTTGCTCTTTCTATGTTTTAGCTAGTAATTGATCATATCCAATGCCTTTTCTTGCCGTATTTTAGGGATTAAAATTTATAATATATAGTGATAGGTGGAATATTGTTGGTGTTGTTTTGGAGAGATGACATGTATTTCCATGAGTGAAGTGTTTTATTTTGTCCTCATTTGGAAAAAGTTATACCAACACAACCTTACACTTATACCATGCTCAGTTGGACCTTTTCAACTTTAATTATTGTTCTCTCACGAGTTTCTTCTTCAATACTCTGTTTACTTCTTTGCTTATGGACACAAAAGGTATTTTGCAAGATTTTATTTATTTTTGTAATGTTTTGTCCCTAACTCATTGTATCATTTTCGAAATCAACCTATCATTAAACTATTAGAAGTTTATTGGGCATGCAGCTTTGGAGGTCGGATTATCATTAGTTTAGCTTACAAACTACAAATGACAAATGAATCTTGGACAGAGAATACTCTATTTGTTTCAATATATATGATTCACACATTTTAATATTTTTGTAACAATTCAACTTTAAAGTGCTTATTTATAACTTATTTTAGACCACACGTTTGGATTTCTTTTAATTAAACTTTGTGCCGAGTCAAATTATATCATGTAAATTGACACACATGAAATAATATACTATATACTAGAGAGTAGTATGTTACTGAACCATTCCTAATTCTGAATTTTTTTTGCGCATGATCAAACTTAATACTCCCTCCGTCCACTTTTAATTGTTATGTTGCGCTTTTCGAAAATTAATTTAAACTAATTTTTAAAATTAAATTAGCTTACATTAATTCAATATTTTAAGCAAAAGATATAGAAATTCAAAAAACTATATGGAAAGTACTATAAATTGCAATTTTTTGCATATCAAAACGATGAAAAAATATATCATAAAATTTTAGTCAAAATTCTTATAATTTAACACTAAAAAGAAAATATGACAATTAAAAGTGGACGGAGAGAATAGTGGACGTGTCAGAAATAGTAACTCTTCCTCTCCAATTTTGGAGATGGGCAAAATGTCATGGACAGTCGGACTTGCTATGGACCTTTTGTAAAATTTGACTGGGTCTTCTGAACAAGGTCCACTCTTGTTGAGATCCATCCAATTATACCCATGCACACATAAAGCCCAACCCTTATACTTCCAATTTGGGCTCAAATTTTGGTGATAATACACTGACTCGCCACAATCTAGTCAACTTTAAAGGTTGATCACTTGTAACTTTTTTTTTTAATTCGAGGTTTGGTACCTGTATTTGGAATCTGATTATTTTGGATTTGTGCCGCATAAGGTTCCATTATAGGGAGCGGCGAGTGCTTTCTATCAAGTCAAACCTTAGATCTCTAGTTAAGGATCTTTGGTGTAGTGGATGTGGAGCTTCATCTACTACCTAGGCTCGAACTCGAAATCATTAATTAAAGGAGAAAAGACTCATCCACTACACCCTAAGACCACTTGTTGATTTGATTGTAAAACTTTAGTCTCTCTTTCGCCATGCATGAACATTTAATTTTGTCCTTATAAATTTAACATATTGTAATATGCTGTATAAAATATATTTACATGTAAGATTATTCAATTCAGTTCAAATTTATTTTAATTCTTTTCATAGATTGAAAAGATTGTCCCAATTATTCGAGACGATTACACTTAAATAAAAATCCACGATTTTATTGAAAATTAACATAAATTGGTTTGATTCAGTCAGGTTATGTGGTTTTTCATAATTTTTGACAGCCTTAGTCATTAGTAGGGAGTAGTCGAACTAATACGCAGCA
>JAJOOH010007455.1:0-14148 GCA_029582605.1 Solanum gracilifrons | reverse complement strand
GCATTTATAAATTAATCAATTGATATAATTAATTTTAAAAAAGTGTTTAAGAAAAAATAGTGAATAAGTAAAAAAGAAATAAAAATTAATGACAGGGTGCCTGCGTGGTTATGATGTGGCGCTTACGTGGCTATGATGTGGCGGATGATAGTGGTGTTATAGTCTCAGGGTGGAAAAAAAATCACTTCAAAGATGATAAGGGGGTATTTAAACACCCGTGTAGTTTAAGTACTAAAATAAGTTATCCGACCAAGTTCAGGGTTTTTTTAATGTATTTTCTCTTAAATATTTATAAAATATGTGATTGTTAGTTTAATTATTATTATATGTAGAGCTGTCAAAAAGGGTTGGTCCAGCCCCACCCGGCCCAAGCCTTGCGGGCCAAGGAATTTGAAGGGCTAGGGCGGGCTAGCCCTTATTTTAATTTTATTTTTTATTTTTTTTATTTTCAAACTTGTAATTCTATAACATAAAAAAAAATGAGAAGATTTTCAAATCAAATATGACAAACAATGGTGTTGTTTCAATAACATTAGCAAAAATTTAGTGTAATTAACATGTATCTCGCATACCAGATATGCGAGTGAGATAAGAGAGTGACAAGCAAGATGGGAGGGAGGGGAGGGTGCGAGATTTGTATATATATCCTAGATACAGGCGAATCTACTTTGATAGAGTGTATCTAAAACAAATTAACCTAATTTTGAGTCCATATATTCTGAGATACATGTATCTGGGTACGAAGATTCATAATATTACAACATAGTGTGTATTTAAATTATTAGATTATATACTAGTGAGATTATTGTAAATTACTCTTGAATAAAAAGTTTTGGCCCATGGGCTGACCCCGATCAAGCCTCAAGGGTCAAGGGCTTATAAGCCCTAATTTTAAATGGGCTTGAAAAATCCTATTCCAACCCTATCCCAATAACGTGTCGGATTAGGCCGGCCCCATGGGCTAAGCCCATTTTGACGGCTCTAATTATATGCTAACTTGATATCACAAGTCTTGCTCTACTAGTAATACATTATATAGTCCACCCATATATCCCTAGTAATTGGGGTTGTTAATGGTATAGTTTGACTGGTTATTTTATAGAAATAGTTATATTGATTTTGATTATTTTATTCGTTCAATCAAATTAGACATTACAAAATCGTCTTATCATATTGATTTATTTTTATATTGGTACAATTTGATTGTTTTTCAATATGTTTCTATAAATATCATGTAAGAGTCACAAGTAGAAGTTAGAACACAAAACCTTGCATACTTTCACAAGACTTTGACAAAACTCTCTAAATATTTTTATTGTTTAAAAACTGACGAATAAAGAAAACATGAATTATAACATTAATAGAGATTCATCTCACTATTTTACAGCTATATATATATATATATAATCAAATTTAAATAAAGACAAAAAATCTAGATCATATGAGTGAAAATAAATTAATCAAAATATGATTACTAAGCTTAAGTGTTTAATACTAGAAATTAATTCATAAAGGATAAATATCCAACACTTTATAACTTGTTATTCATGAATAGTGCAATGCATCGTAACTTACTACTCAACACTAATAATTGATAGATGAATCCCGATTCTAAGGACATGTTAAGAGTCGTTTGGTAGAGTATATTAGCAAAAATGATGCATGCATTAACTTTATGTACTAGTAGTCCTTTGTTTGGTACATTTTTTCATTATATGTATGAGCATTAATTATATACTCTATTGTATAAAGACTCAATTACCCTTCAAAAGTACTTTTACATCTTTTCCACCATAATCCTGGAGGACATTTTAGTAAATAAATATTTGTATATAATGCATATTATTTTTAATACACTAAGCCAAACAACGCATAAAAAATAATGGTATAATACAAATATTGGACCCTAAACTTGACTTCAAATTTTAATTTTGACCTCCAACTTTCATAGTGCACAAATAGGCACTTTAGTTATCCTACCTTTAAATAAATAAAAACACGATTTTCAAAGCCAAAGAGCGTGAAATGCAAACGCTCCCACGTGTATTAGTGAGCCACTCAATGGCTGCCAACTAATTAAATATTTTACACGTCCATTTTAGAACTAAAAAAAATTAAAATTAATTTCAATTAATAAACAAGGGTTAAAACATTTCATCAGTTCATTTCATCCGATTGTGAATCAAAATCATCTCAAACTTAGGTTATAAGGGAAATCAAAATCTGGGAATCAAAGGGGAAAATCGTTCAAGATTTCTGCTGAAGCTAATGTTCAATTGTTCATCTTCCTTGATTTAGTTCAGGTATGCCTCGATTTTGCCCTTTTGAAAGTTTATCTTTTATACAAAGTAAAATCTTTTTGTCACAATGAGTGTAAAATCGTTATTTTCTTACAACTTTATACAATGGGTCATATTATAGCTATTTTTCAACATGGAGGTCGCTTTTACAAAGGTCAATATGTGTCGAAATTGGGAAACATCGTATTTAGCATAAATAAAAATCACTTCTCTTTGACCGAACTGAAATCGTATGCAAAAGACATTGGGTATGATGAAGTTGATGCTTTTTTTACTAAAGACCCTATTACCCATAATTTTGTCAAGTTAGAAAGTGACAGTCAACTATATAACTTTGTTAAATATTTGTGGAGTGGGTCATCTTTTAAGTTGTTTTTGAAGCATATGACTGTTAAAGAAGGAGGGTCCACTGCTACAACTACTTTGGGACCATTTTCTGTTGAAAAAAATAATCAAGAATTAGGAAATTGCTCTAGGGTTTCACATATTGAGCATGATATAAATGGGGTAGGTGAAGTTGAACAACCATTAGAGGAAGAAAATGGTGATTCTCTTGACTTTGAAGATGATGACTTAGATGATGTTCCAGATCAGGATGATAGTGAAGTTGATAAATAACTGGGAGCTTTTAGAGAAAAACTTAGGGAAGACAAAAAAAAATGAAGCTGCAAAGCAAAAAAAAAGAACTAACAAACCCTCAAAGGATTAAGGTGTTGAGCTTGGAAAAGTTGACATAGATAAGGGATTTGAGAATATCTTCACCAATAAGGCAGCCAAATATAATGGGAAATTGGGAGGTGATGAAGTGTTTATTGATTCATCAGATGAACCAAGTGAAGATAGTTATAAGGAGCTAGATATTTTAGCACAGCCAGGTGTTGATTTACCTTCAAGAAGAAAATGCAACAAACTTAGGTATGATTCTTCTTCTTCAATTTCTTTCTTTGAGTTGGGTATGATATTTGAGAGTGTAATCAATTTAGAAAGGTTGTTGCTGATTATGTTGTTCAACATAAGATTCAGTTAAGGCTTAAACCCAATGAACCTCATAGAATTAGGGTAAAATGTGAAGGAAAGTGTAAATGAGAAATCTTTGCAAGCTTGGATAATAATTTTGGAAATTTTTTTGTAAAGAAATATTATCCTGCTCATAGATGTATTTCAAAGAATAGGAACAGGTTGTGCACGGCCAAATATGTGAAAATAAAGATGAGGGGTAGAATAATATCTCAGCCTGATATGAGAGTTCATAAGCTTTAAGAGCCACTAATAAAAGAATGGGGTTTAAAAGATGGAAGATCAATATGTTGCAGGGCAAAAATGAATGTTATTGTCAAGTTCTTGGGTGATTGGAAGCTTAAGTTTTCAAGGTTTTAAGACTATGTTGATATGATTAAGAGTACAAATTCTAAGAGTTCTTGTTGGGTTAGAACTGATAATGAAACAGTCCCTGGCTTACTCTTGTTCAAATATTTTTATATTTGCTTTGCTGCATTGAAAAATGGATGGCTGGAAGGTTGTAGAAAGATTATAGGATTGGATGGATGTTTTCTGAATGGTGTTTGTAGATGAGAATTATTAGTGTTGTTGGAAAAAATGGAAACAATCAAATGTATCTAATAGCTTGGGTAGTGATTGATCAAGAAACTAAACACTCTTGAAGTTGGTTCTTAAGCTATCTCATTGAAGACTTGCAACTTGGTTATGGAAGTGGCACAACATTCATGTCTGATATGCAAAAGGTATTTATTCTGCCTTTGTTTATTTATGTTAGTTGCTGCCTTGTGTTACTGTCTTTTGGGTATTTACTGTTGTTGAAATTTGTGGATATTGTTAGTGTGTGAAGTAACAACAAGACCCTAAGAAATATTAAATCATTTATACTTGTGTTAAAGATTTCTTTGTTTATTTCTGTTATTTACTGTCACTGCCTGTTATTAGTGTGTGAAGTAACTGTCAAGTTTCATTTAGTGTGTGAAGTAAGTGAAGGGTGCTAATAAATGCCTTAAAATTATTTATTTTTGTTAGTTATTCCACTGTTTGTGAATGTTGTTAGTGTGTGAAGTAAGTGATGTTGTTAGTGTGTGAAGTAAGTGAAGTTAGTTACTGTCTTTGTTTATTTCTCTTAGTTACTGACAATGCCTGTGGATGTTGTTAGTGTGTCTTAAAGTTATTGATTTAATATTTCTTAGGGTCTTGAGGTAGCAACTGAAGTCTTACTTCCTAATGTTGAAAGAAGAATGTGTGCAAGACATATTTGGGCAAACTGGCAAAAAAGATGGAGAGGTGAGGAAATGAGAAAAACATTTTGGAGGTGTGTCAAAGCTAGTTTTGAGGTTAAATTGAGAGATGAATTTGAATAAATAGGAAAATTGGGTGATAGAATATGTGAGAGATTGCTTGGATATAACAAAGAATACTGGTGTAGAGCTTTATTTAGTGAAAGATCAAAGTGTGATGTGGTGAAAAATAATATGTGTGAAACATTTAATTCATGGATTGTTGGTTCTAGACATAAATCTGTGATTAGTATTCTTGAAGAAATTAGACATAAAATGATGGATAGGCATGGAGATATGATTAAGTTTGCAGATACATGGATCAGTGATATTTCACCTATGGCAAGACTGATTTTAGAAGAAAACAAAGAGATTAGCAGTACACTAAGGGTGAATTGGAATCATAACATTGGATTTGAAATCCAAGAAGGAGAGTATAGACACATAATTGATATGACTAGAAAGACATGTAACTGTAGGCTGTGGCAGTTAAGGGGCATACCTTGCCAACATGCAGTTTGTGCCTTATATCACATTGGGCAAGAGCCAGAAGATTATGTGGAACATTGGTACAGAAAAGATACATTCCTAGGTGCTTATAAGTACTTTTTACAACTCATCTCCAATATGATAATGTGGCCTGACACCAATAACCCACCAGTTGAGCCTCCTGAAGTGAAGCCAATGCCTAGAAGACCAGGTAGATGTAGAAGAAAAGATAAAGATGAACCAAGAAAAAAAAAGTGGGGGAAAGCATCAAAGAATGAAGTGAAGATGTCATGTTCCAAATGCCATCAAGTTGGGCATAACAAAAGAACTTGTAAATCAGTGGTAAATATTTTCGTCTTTCTTTTAAGTTTTACTCAGTTTTATACTTTTAATTTTGTGTCTTTACAGCCCACACAACAGCCTACAAGGCCCTTTCAACAACCACCAGTAAGGCAGCCTTCACAACCATCAGTGAGGCAGCCTAACACTAAAAATGCCTCTTCTTTATGTGCAGATACTTCAAAGGTTAAAGGAAGAAAAAAGAAGCAGCCAATTACAAGAGCAACATCTTCTTCAACTGCATGAACATCATCTTTTTCAGTTGGAATGCCACTAACTTCTTCAGTTGGAAGAAAAAGAACAAGAGATGTGGAATTTGGTGTTTACACATATATACAAACTGGAAGACAAGTGATTAACGTATGTATATTGCCTTCTTTAATTGATTTTCTTACATCTTTATTTAGGTATACTAAATAATGCCCTATGGATTATGCAACCAGGAAGATCAAGTGAAAGGGTTATCTCAAGTGGGTCTGGGGTAGCATTTAAAAATGCATCACAAACAAATGTTGATCTTGGATTCAAGCCACCTGGTTTGAAATGGAAAGGAAAAGATGCAATGACTGAAAATCAACTTCAACAATTGTCAAAGAAAAAGGTGCAAAGCAAATCCACGGACAAGTGGGTTCCATAAGAGTTTAAATTGTTAGTGATGTGGATAAATGTTGATCTAGGAGGTCTTTGTTTTTGTTTATTTTGATAACTGTTTGCAAAGGCATACTTTAATTACTGATCATTTTGATGTATTTTGGGTTATTTTGATGTATGTTGCATAGACAAATCTTTGGAGGTTATTTAATTGTCCTAGTTTAATGGATGTTATGTTATGTTTTGTGAAGTCTTTTGGTGTTTGTTATGATTGATGTTAGGCAGCCTTGATGTTAGGTGTTTACTATGTATGAAAGTGTGTGAATCATGCTAGTATATTGAAGTAATGTCCTCGTAAGTTGTAAAAGTGATGAATATTGAGGCCAATGTTGAGAGACAAACTGTTGCCAACTTTAAAACAGTGCATTTCAATCCATTACTTTGATTGCTTACAATAGATATTGGTAGCCACTAACCCATAAAGAAAGTTATATTACGAATAAAATGATTCTGGCATAACTTTTTCAACCAATCTACATAACATTTACTACATAAAGAACTCTCTATAAATCCAAGATAGTATCACAATGATCAGCAAAATTCGATATTTCCTCCTAATCTTTTCCTTTTCTCCATCATGTTTTTTTATCCTCTTTTGTAATCCCGAAATAGCAATTCTAGCGTGTTCAGTATAATCAAGTTCACACCACCTAAAAAACTTGCATCCAACCTGTTTAAGAAGAACAAATTCACTATTCAAATTGAATCTTGAGAACTAAAATTTTTAAACAAAAAAAGATGTTTTAAATAGAACCATACTCGACCATCTTCACATCCAAGAAACCAACGACCTAGATTGTTTGTAGACCAAGAAATCTTCATTATAGCTTTTTTTCCACAATGACAGAAAAAAAATTACAAGCCATTTGCACTAAATATGAGCACAAATCTTTTTAAAGAGAGGAAAAAATCTTGGTTTAAAAGAGGAGGAAAGAGAAATGAGATTTTGATTTGGAAATATAAAGATATATATAAAAAGGATTCATTAAGGGTAGAATTGTCATATCAGCATTTCTTTATCGTTGTGGGCCTCGAAAATTACTCCTAACTCGCGCAAAATACGTGCACATCACGCGTTTTGCCAGGTAGGACTCGCATATTGATTTATTAAAAGGTTGGATAGTTAAAGTCTCTACTTGTGCACTATGAAAGTTGGAGGTCAAAGTTATAATTTGAAGCCAAGTTTAGGGTCCAATATATGTATTATGCCAAAAATAATTTATGTATAATTAATGCAAACATAACTAATGCAACTATTACTAATACACTCTATTGAACATTATTTTTATACACTCTACCAAACAACCCCTTAAAGGCTTACTAATAATGGATAGATGAATTCCTCTAGTACTCGAAGTTTCTAAATAAAGAATTTTAAAATTAGTCCCTCCGTCCACTTTTAATTGTCATAATTTTCTTTTTTAGAGTTAAACTATAAGAACTTTGACTACAATTTATGATGAATTTTTTCAACATATCGATATGCAAAAAATTGCAATTTATAGTACTTTTCATATAGCTTTTGAATATAATTTTTTTTTGTTTAAAATATCAATATAATTTAATCTAATTTAACTTTAAAAATTAATCAAATTGACTTTCGGAAAACATAACATGACAATTAAAAATGAACGGAGAGAGTATATATCAACCTTCTCAAGTATGACAAGTCTTTCTATAGATAGTAGATTTCACTAGTTTTAAAGGTATCCCACCTTTTATATAAGATGAATCACGTACGCACTTCTTTGTAGATTGACTTAAAAGTTGGTCAGACCTATTTTTATATTATTTTTAACTTTTGAAAGTGTTTGACAAGGTTAAAAATATGTATAATACATCAACTTAACTTGACTTCTGTGGACAACTATGCCCTCCAACTTTTAGTGTGCACAAGTAGACACTTAAACTTGTATACCATTGAACAAGTAGACACACATGTTCTACATGACATATTATATGTAGGATGCCACGTAGGACACAAAATTGCCATGTAGGACGAATGTGTTCATTTGTTCAATTTTATACAAATTTAAGTGCCTACTTGTGCACACCCAAAGTTAAAGGTCATAGTTGCCAGCTGATGTCAAGTTAATGGTCATGTTTATGTATTATGCCTTAAAAATAACTTAAAATGACTTTAAAAAAAGTTAAAAACTAAAAGTAGGTCTCCCCTACTTTTTATTTTTGAAGTAAAAGTTATTTAAGCTTTTTTTTTAACTTAAAATTTTTATTTTTTTTAAGTCATTCCAAACGGACTCTAATAAATTTGTCCCTTTCTAAAGCACATTTACCTCATTTTCATAAAACACTCTCAAAGTCCTTGTATTGAATTATATTTATTTTAGCAAGAATTACAGAAATCCCATCTTTTAGTTTATTTATTACCATTAATCCTTATAAGTTTTACAAATTTTCAAAATCCCTCATTTTCGCGCATTAGATTAGTGTATCTCGCGCATCAAATTCGCTTATATTATTGTATCTCGCGCATCAGATTAGTGTATCATGCATCAGATTAGTGTATCATGTATAAAATGTAATGTATCTTACTTAACGATTAATGCATCTCGCGCATCAGATTAATGTATCAACGCTTATATTATTGTATACGTTTGAAGAATTTATGTAATTATAAACTTTTAAGGGATATATTGTAATTTTGACTTAAAAGTATGTGATTTATGTAATTTATCCTTTATTTTATGTTAATAATAAAAAAAAAAGATCAGGTAAATCCACATATGAATACTACATATACTGTTAATTGAGCCCAGCCCACATAATCTCGAATAGCCCAAAAGATGGGCCTACTCAATGCAGCCCAAACTCTATTTCTTTCAACAGCCCAAGCCTTATTTCCCTTTCCCCTTTTTTTTTTCTACTTAAAACCACTATAAACCTCTTATAAACCCTAACCCTAGTCGTGTTCTCTTCCGCTACACTTGAGCAAACATCGGGAGAGATTGAGAAGTGAAATTCCATGGCACTGTATCTATTGTATGAGTCGGCGTCTGGTTACGGTTTGTTTTTGGCTCACGGGATTGATGAGATAGGGCAGAACACGGAGGCGGTTCGGAACTCAATCACTGACCTCAATCGCTTTGGGAAAGTCGTAAAGCTTGAAGCTTTTAACCCTTTTGAGTCTGCCCTTGATGCCCTAAATCAATGCAATGCTGTTTCTGAAGGTCAGCTAGTGTAAATTTTGCTGATGGAATTTGTTTACTTTATTCTTTTTTGGTGTGTATAAGTTATTATGGATATGAGGTCTGCATGTGCGGTTTTAGCGATTTCATTTTAATGGACTTTCAGTTTGTTATAGTTTTGGCTGAGTTAGTGACATATGAGGTCTGCATGTGCGGTTTGTGGTTTCTTTAAGTAATTTTTTCCCCTTGTTCCAAGATTTCCTAGATTTTCAGGCTGTCAAACAATTTTACTTTTGATTGAAGATTATTTTCAATTGGTTGTCTTTTTGTAAGTATTTATGCTAATAAACCTATTTAAAAAATTTAGAAGATTAATTATATATGATTTACTTTTTATACATCGACAATGAATTTTTGGTGCTCGAAGTATTAATCATACTTTATTCTCCAGGTAGCCAATCCACATTTACTGTTGGTTCTTGTTTTCAAGTAACTTGATAAGTGTTAAAATGCTAAGAAATGTGGTTGCAGCAATGATCTGTCAGGGCGAGCTATTTTTCATTTTTTGTGTTGTTTTAGTTTATTGTTCTGAATGGATTTTTGGAATTGGGGTTACAGGTCAAATGACTGAGGAGCTACAGAACTTCTTGGAGCGTAGTCTCCCAAAAGTCAAGGAGGGTAAGAAAGCTAAGTTCAGCTTAGGATTGGCAGAGCCTAAGCTTGGGTCACATATCCATGAAGTAACTAAGATTCCTTGCCAAAGTAACGAGTTTGTTCTTGAGATTTTGCGTGGAGTACGATTGCATTTTGAGAAGTTCATTGAAAACCTAAAGGTTTGTTCCTTCATTCACTTACCAAACAGTTTATCTTTGCGATATTCCACATTTTGTTTTTTTCTTTCATATGTTTGTGTCTGTGGTCCCTTCAATCGGTGTTGGCATTTGTTTGGGATAAATGAAGGAACAACTTTTTGCTTTTCACTGATCAACTGCATAAAATGTAAAGACAGGGAATGCACTTCAGCCTGATAAAATTTGGGAATCAGTTACTATTCTTTGTTGCATGATTATTTTACATGTGGCAGTCAGATTTATGTATCTGAAAAGTTTGAAAACATCTTCAGATAGTTGAATTTTTACTCGATTCTTTTGAACTTCTTGTAGCATGGTGATTTGGAGAAAGCCCAACTTGGTCTGAGTCACAGTTACAGCAGAGCAAAGGTCAAGTTCAATGTCAATCGTGTTGACAATATGGTTACTCAGGCAATTGTCCTACTTGATACTCTTGATAAAGATATAAATACCTTTGCCATGAGAGTCAGGTATGTTTACTCTTTGCCTTATGTGTTGTTAGTTTTAACCTGACACAGTCATAGTGCCATACCATAATCAGTTTGGTATTATATGAAGTTACATTTTGTTGGTTTGTAGTTTTCAAGTCACATGAATATATGCTTATTCACCTTAGAAGAGAATATGACACATGCTTGTAATTGCATGGACAGTCTGATGCATGATTCTAACGTCCTGGCCATTTCTCTATCAGTTCAATTTATCTCTGTAACTGATATAGTCATGTATCTGATCCACTGTCCTTACATCTGGATGTCTTTCTGCAATATAGATGAAGTATATGTTTGTTTTGAATGCTGCCCTCCATTTCAGTCCATTTGATTCCTGTATTGAATGCTTATTGATGCAGAGAGTGGTACTCTTGGCATTTCCCAGAGTTGGTCAAGATTGTCAATGACAATTATCTATATGCCAAGGTTGCAAAATTTGTTGATGACAAATCCCAATTGTCTGAAGACAAAATTTCAGCATTAACTGAAATAGTCGGAGATGAAGATAAAGCAAAAGAAATCGTAGAAGCTGCAAAAGCTTCCATGGGTATGATATTATCCTTTCTCAAGTCATTGAAAGGGTGCTCATTCCTTTTGCTAACGTTCTTGGTTCTAATTCCCAGGCCAGGATTTGTCACCAGTTGACTTGATTAATGTCAAGCTATTTGCACAGAGGGTAATGGACCTTGTTGAATACAGGAAGAATCTTTATGATTATCTTGTCGCCAAAATGCATGACATAGCACCAAATTTGGCTGCTCTGATTGGTGAAGTCGTGGGTGCTCGTTTAATTTCTCATGCTGGTAGTCTCACAAATTTGGCGAAGTGCCCTTCTTCTACCCTTCAGATCCTGGGTGCTGAGAAGGCACTCTTCAGGTGATCTGCACTTATTTAATTTAGTTTGCACTTGCTCTCATTGTCTCATGTTAGGTTTTTCTGGTATATAGATTATTTCATTCAGCTAATGATCCCAACATTTTGTCTGATCACATTCTGAGTGTCACTTTCTATAATTTTGTTTCAGGGCCTTGAAAACCAAAGGAAATACACCAAAATATGGACTCATATTCCATTCTTCTTTCATTGGCCGTGCCTCTGCTCGTAATAAAGGTCGAATGGCTCGTTATCTTGCAAACAAGTGTTCTATTGCTTCTCGTCTCGACTGTTTCTTAGGTTAGTCTCTGCAAGACTGGAGGCAAACATTTAATCATTTCATTACACAGTGGTTTTGTGCAATATCTTATTTTTTCTTTTCCCTTCACTTTCCATATTTTATCCACAGATAAGAGTACTACTACTTTTGGAGAGAAACTCCGTGAACAAGTTGAGGAGCGTCTAGACTTCTACGACAAGGGGGTTGCACCACGAAAAAACCTAGATGTGATGAAAGCTGCTATTGAAACCGTCGAAGATAAAGGTGAGTTTTGGGATCATGAAGCTAGGTATCATATTGAATTACAATCTTTAGGCTGAACAATCTAAACAAAACATAATGAAATGCATATTTCGCGAAGTGTACTTGCATGGTGCACATTCTTGATAACTTGTTGCCAGTATGATAAATGTTTTGAATGTTGTGCCATGCTGCTGTTGTACTAGTTCAGTAAGTGCTATGAATGACTGCAGATAGACTATAGGTGTGCTTATTGGCTGAACATAAATTGAAATTCATTCCTGACTTTTTTTTTGTTGGTTGTCCTTATTTTGGTTTCTGCATTGAGGATGTATTATTTGTGTGCACTGCAGACACAGAAATGGACGTAGATGAGCCTTCCACAAAGAAAAGCAAGAAAAAGAAATCCAAAGTTGATGTGGTGGAATATGCTCAACCCATGATTGAGGATAAACCACTTGAAACAAATGGTGATGCCTCTGAAGAACCCAAGTCTGAAAAGAAAAAGAAGAAGAAGGAGAAGCGGAAATCAGAACAGGAGGCAGAGCATGAAGAGGATCAGACTGTTGATAATGGTAATGGTGTGCATGAGGATGGAACAGCAAAGAAGAAGAAGAAAAAGAAGAACAAGGAGGACAATGGAGAGGAACTCCAAGCTGCTGTTGAAATTAAGAAGAAGAAAAAGAAGTCCAAAGTCCAAGATGAATAAATGTACAATTTTTTCTAATCTTGGTCTTGTTATTTTGACGGTTATTGGTCACCACCTCTTATAGTGCCTGTATGCTGCTAGGGTAGATTTTTGGCTGTCTTTCAATTTTGCGTGTATCAAACACTCATCTTATTTATTAATATCAGGATGGTCTTATCATGATTCCCTTCCTTAGGTGTGCCTTTTTTTCACGTAGATTTTTTTAGTGCATGTCCTCTATGTATTCCTAAAGTGTTCAGCACCAGCAGAACTATACCAGTATCTTTTGTTGCAGGGGAATCTGTTGAGATCATCTGGATATCTGATTTTAAAAAGGTTACTTTTATGCACATTATAGTTGAAGCTCCCTTACCTCGAAATCAACTTGGAGCTACCCATTCTAAAACCAAGCTGTTTCAGTAGCAGTGCAATACAAGTGTGAACTCTTTAAGTTCTCATTGTTTTCTGCTTTCCTTGCCACCATCTTCCATAGAGTGTCTTGTTTGTTGTAGTCATGTTTGCGGGTTTCTAAAAGATAGCTCGATTCTAAATCTGGGTTTTGGTAATACACATCATGTATAGAAGTCTCAAAAGTGTAGCTGTGGATTCGTGATGCGTCAATTACTTTTGAATTGGTTGTCTTTCTCCATTTTGCACGCAAATTGCTAGAACGTCCAACTCAATACAAGTCTCCAAAGTTATCTCTGGAATCATCATGCCTTACATATAAACATAATTCTTATTTTGATATGCATTTTAGTGTGTATAATGAATGGTAATTGCCGATTAGTAATAAATTTCTTAGTTATAGTCTGACATATTTCTCGTAAGTGCCTTCTCCATAAATGGCTCATGAGCAGCACGTAAGGAACGATAAGTAGGAGGAAGACGGACAGAAAAAGTATCCTTTGAACTGGCATGTACCAAATTAACATCCCAAAATGGATTGACAATATCTCTCTCTGCACTTGCATCTTCACAGCGTGGTTTCCCTAGCACTTTTGTCTCTTCAACATGCACAATTTTGATCCCAAATTCCATAACTGTGATTCCATCCCCTGCCGTAACTGTGACCTCTATAACGTCATCACTGCTCAACTGATTCTCGAGTTTCCAATGGCTTAACCACATCATTCCTTCTCTCCCTCCCGGAACTCCATAGAACAAGGGCTGGTAAGACCATATCAGACTCTGAGTTGAGTTATTAACTGTGATGCATGGACAATCAAAAGTTGATTCATATGGTTTATTTTCCACTGGCCGGTAACGAAGTGGTCTTCCTTGAGCTTTGCGTATGGCAAGAGGAGAAATTCTTGGAGGTGGAGTTAGCAGTGGGGGACGGAGAATGCTCGGTGAGAGCCCAATCGTGGAACGCTTGTACACAATGCAAAAACTCAATCCTTCAATTCTGGAATTGCAAGTAGGTACTTTGAAGGATGCACTTGATTCTTTTGTGAACTTTGAGCTAAACCAAGAAGGAACTCTTTCACCTGTAAGAAAAGTGCTAAAGATGCCTGGTTG
>JAJOOH010007454.1:0-12368 GCA_029582605.1 Solanum gracilifrons | reverse complement strand
TTAATATTTATCAACTTATATCATTATGTTAACAATGCATATAATAATTGTCTCACTTAAAGGATGTTTTTCAATGTTGTGTTGATAAAATCTTACCTAAAACTAGTAACTCAAAAAACAATATTAAGTACAAATAATTTTCATCTTAATAGTGTAATTTTTTTTTTTGAATAAATACGTATATGAAGTGTATTTATATTTTAGGCCGCGAATCGAAATTTCGCTTTAGGCCCCCAATTACGTTGAGCCGCCCCTGTCTTATTCTTACAATGTGAAGACGTATTGCAAACATATTTAGGACTTGTGATGTTTTGTCCCATGAATTCTCTAGAAAGGATCAAGTAAAAATCACAACCATAATAATCATGAAACAACAATATAAAAGAAAAAAGCAATTATTTAATTGTATCTTTATGACTATTTATTTTATCTGTTATTACAAATCTTCTTATTTTTTTTTTAAAAAAAAAGTAGTGCTGAATTCAAATAGAGAACCTATTTATAATTTAAAAAGAGAAAAGACAGAAGAACATTTAGAGAAAAGAACACAATGTGTATGGTATGTGGGAAATGCTCCCAACTATGTTTGATTGAGAATTTTTTTTTTTTAAAAAAAAAAGGAAAATGTCATTAAAAATATACTTGAACTGCTTTATTCGATCTTCAATTCCTTTACGAGGTTATTTATTTAAATAGAAGAAACAGAAAGAGTGTACAAAAAAAGAACTGCTACCAATTAGGCTAGAAATAAGACCATAAGGTTCAAATAAAATAGAGAAAATAAGCTCTTCAAAACTATATTAATTATGTCCCTGTCAATCTTCAACCCACCTCCTTCCCTCTCCCCGCACCAACAGCTCACTTCCTGCTCTCTACTTATTTTTAGTGTAATATTTTTTTTTATTCAAATAACAAATATAAATGAATAAATAAGAAACTTACATATTTTTTTGAAAAAATATTTTTCTTTGTACCGAAAACATTCTTAAATAAAGGAAAAATTGAAAGAAATGAAATACGGAAATTTTGGATTAGGTTTTCGATACTTAATTTTTGTTATATTTACCTTAATAATTTTTTTTTCATCTGCCCGATTAAATCTGAATCTGTGTCAAGAAAGTTCCATTAGGAGTAAAGCGTGCTCCGTACCAAAGGGGACTCAAATTGAGACCGCTAATTAAAGATGAAAGATACTTATCACTCTATCACAACCTTTGTTTGATCACTAGTCAAACGTATTTTATGTATTTTTTTTTATTTTCATTTTTTAAAAAATTTATTTTGTTTCATTTCATTCTTGTCAAAAGCCCTAAACCCCAAAGCTCCATTTCGCAGCTTGTTTGAGGAGAAAATACAGAGTAAAGAGAGAGAGAATGAAAATGCATAAACTGAAAGCTTTGCTATCACTGAGTAAACCCTTTCGGAGAAATGATTCGAGCTTCTTCCTCTCAAATCATTATTGTAGACAGTTTTCTGCTCAACCCAGCTACGCCGATTATCTTCAAGAACAGGTTCATTTTATTCAACATTCTTCGTAATTAAATTGTTTGTGCTAACACAAATATGCTTTACTAAATTTGGCGAAGTGAAACACCAATTACTTGTTATTGTTGTTGCAGGTTTTGGTTGAAGGAAGGGCTAAATCAAGAGCAGCTATTTTAAATAGACCATCTGCTCTTAATGCTCTTACGCCATCTATGGTTCGGCATTTTCTCCTTTTGAAGAATTTGTTTGTTTATATTTTTGTAAAGCTGTAATTGACCCTATTTTTTGAATGTTAGGCTGGTCGATTAAGTAGATTGTATGAGTCTTGGGAGGAAAACTCAGATATTGGATTTGTAATGATGAAGGTAATGATACATTGTACTAAAAAGAGTTTCTTTTTCACCTTCCTGTTATGTTAATTTCTTTTGTTGGTTTTATTTTTCTTTTTAGTTTATTTCAAATTAAGGACATTTTGTTACATATCTTTCGTTTAAGATTACATTATACAAGGTTTAAAAGTCGACTTGTATCTTCTTAAACTCTGTCAGGCAAACAAATTGGATTGGAGGAAGTATTTTGAAGGATCAGAGTTCAGTTTATGAAATTTGGACATTCTAGCTAATAATGAAGTTTTTGATTGAATTTATTGCAGAGCAATGGCAGGGCATTCTGCTCCGGAGCAGACGTCGTCACACTTTATGAGTTGATTAATGAAGGTGTGTGTTTGCTTTTAGTTTTGTTTCTTTTTTCTTGTGTTTAATCATTTTCAAGGTGTAATTTCCTAAGTGCGACTGATAAAATATTCCCTGCGATGATCAACTACTCCCTGGCTTATATTTTTTTTAATGATCAAGTACAACTATGCTTAAGTTTTTGATTAAAGCAAAGATTTTGGAATTGATTAATTTTTTTTATGATCAACTCCTCTCTGTTTTCCACTTGCTTGGGTGTAAATATCTCTCAAAGTAATCAGTATTAATGTGTTAGAGGCACCCAAGGGTATGACTTACTGTCAATAAGGTTGGATTGGACTATGGAAGACCACTGTTCAAATTCCAACAGAGACAAAACCACACCTTTGGGTGCATCTATTGGAATTTGAACCCAAAGGTGATCCTCTATGCTGGACAAAGTTACTTGGTAACTGTGGGGGAGATAGGTGACATGTATTTGGTAAGATTAGTAGAAGTTCGAGTAAGCTGGACATAAAATATTAATCCTTCTGTTCATTTATGTGTCACCATTGCTATATGTTAAAGAGGTTTTCTTTGACCATACTTTTCTTAAATATTTTTTTTATGCATTTAGAATTATTATCTATCAGACTTGTAGTACTTTAATGTATGTTTCAAACATGTAAATGTTATTTAAAAAATACTTGAAGAATTTAAGTCCTAGTGGACACCCAAAAATTATCTAGATTTACCCTTGAACTCTGTACCCTGCCACATAAGATGGAACAGTGGGATTATTGTGTTAGAGAAATGCTTATTTGTGTTTTTACTAAAGGTGTAACATTTGCAAATTGTCAAAATGAGGAGCTCTACAAGAAACAATTTAACACCTAAGCAGAACAATTCTTTCCAACAACCTACTGTATGAGAATGGGTCATTGTTAATCCCACTGTTCAAACTGTTAATCTATGTAGTTTGTTTGAGTTTCTTGCTTCATAAGAGGAAACTAGCAGAATGATCATGACAAGACAAGCTGCCATTTTTGTGAACCTCTCCTTGTCTCACCAAATGAGTCGGGCTCAGAAATATAATCAACATATTTTATCGACTTAGTGCCCCAAGGGTACGGCGTAGTAGTAATGGGAGGAGAACCATGAGGTCTCACGTCAAATCCCAACGGAGACAAAACAATATGTGATGTCGTCCTATTTGTCTAAACCTTGGTAGAGAGAGTTACCTCGTACCTATTGCTGGTGGGAGGTAGCAAGTATCCCGTTGAATTAGTCGAGGTGCGAGCAAGCTGGTCCGGACACCACAGTTATCGAAAAAAATATAGTTTATCGACTCAGCTTCTTCTTAGTGCTGGTATTTTACTTTATATTGCAACTGAAGTCCTAGATGGACCTTGCAAATTCCTATAGTTTGAGGAGAATACCAGAGCATTCCTACACTTGCTCACAGAATCCTTTGTTTTAAGGATAAATGGTTAATTTTTTAAGTTATTGCCTGTGAAACTGTTGGCAAACATTTTCTTAGATGCACTTTTCTGCAGGGAAGGTTGAGGAATGCAAGAAGTTCTTCCAGACATTGTATAAATTTGTTTACCTGTTAGGAACCTATCTCAAGCCAAATGTAAGTAGTACTCTTTTCTTTTTCTTTTCATATTGCATTGTCAGTGAGGTTGGATATTGAGTTTTCTCATCAAAATGTTGTATCTACCTACTCTTATTGGGAGATCTCTATAGATGTTCCTCTGCCTCACCGCTTGTATCAATGCATTGGATTTGAATTTCTGTTTGAACTGTCACTTCATTATTATCTATCAGCACAATTTTATTGTCTAACTTGACATATAATCCATAAAAGGAAACACAACATATAGGTATTAGGTAGAAATATGTCAAGACTCTGCTCAGTAAAACTTATATACACCATATGTACTTGGAAGACATCAAAACGGTATGGGAGGTGTGACTTCTTCAAAAATATTGTCATGGCCTAAAACATAATAAGAATCCATATATAAATTTTTTACTGCATACTGGAAAGATACTCCGTCTTGGTAAATTCATTTTCCACTACCAGCGTTCTCAGTAACTTAATTTGCTGACCTCTTTTCTCAGCTCTGAACACCTTGAGTAAAATGGTCATTACTTTGTGTAGCAAAGTCTAAGTGATGAACTATTTGGAACATTGAAAAGGAAACTAGACTTCCTTGACTAGAATTTTGCTTCAGAAACCATGATGAAGTTCCTTCTATATTAAGATTTGTGCAGCTAGAAGTAGTCAATGCATCCTTTTAAATCTTTTGATTTTCACTCAACTTACTCTTGTATTATGTGCACTTCTCCAACCTCCTCTCTTTAAAACAATATTATGACACAGTACTATTCAGAAAATGAAAATGCAATGTCTGGCCTTTTTTTTTGTGTAAACAAAAATACATGGAAGATGTAGAATCTTTTGTTGATGTCTTAGGAACTTTGTAGTAAAATAAGGACATGGAATCTTCATGTATCACTCTTGTAATTATGGATGCTGAACTAGTTTGGTGCAGCTGGATTATATATAACAATGTTACGTTCTAAAAAACGACAACATTGTGACACTACCACATGACCAGATATGGTAACTCATCCATTCAGAAGGAGAGATAGAAGATTGTCCCTGCCTGCATTTGGTGGACAGTTTGGAAAGAAAGGAATCAAAGATGCTTTGAAGATAAACACAGTATTATAAAAGCATATAATATGCTTTAAGTAATAGCTAAGACATGCAATATGTCAGAGTGTGACATAGTAGGCCATTGCATCATCTTAAAATTTGACTTCTGAATTAACTTTTTAGCAAACTTTAGCAGACATGTTTAAGTCAAGAATTATTGATCATTATGTGCAGGTGGCTATTTTGGACGGTGTTACAATGGGAAGTGGGGCAGGTATTTCACTTCCAGGAATGTTTCGCGTTGTAACTAATAGAACTGTACGTACCTGCTTCCTTTATGCCGATTATGACACCAGTTCCTTATCTGGTTAATTTGAAAGACGCCTTATAAATGACAATATTTTGGTGGCATAACGGAAGAAAGTTCTTTTGCATGATTATTCTTTCCAGAGTTGTATTGATTTTTTCAGAAGTGAAGGGTATAGAATGCCTTAATGGACAAGCCATCAACTATTACCTGTTACACTTGGAGAAGTGCAGTTGAATGCCCCCCCATACATTTTAACTATCAGATATAAGGAAAACTATAATCGTTACTGAATAAGCTATGTTTGATGCTTGGGTAGTGAATCCTTAATTTGTGATAAGGCTCCAGTGATAATGCATGGTCAAATGCACTATTTTTCAACTAAGGATTTTACTCTGTCAATAATTGAATTCTATAAGATGTCAATATTTCTATTGGTCAAAAAAGCTTCTTTTTGTAATTGTATCCTTTTCTTGAATAGTGAGCACTTAGAGTGACTTCTTGGATAAACCTTCATCTTATCAACTTTTGCATTGGGAGAAGTCCAGTTGGATGGTTCCTATCCTTGTTCAACTATCACATATGAGGGAAATTATGGTTTTCATGCACGGAATAAGTTATGTTTGATGCCTGAGTGGTAGTGCCAATTCTTTCACTATAATCATGCACTGAATAAGCTATGTTTGATGCTTGGGTAGTGATACCCAACTCTTAATTTGTGATAATTCTCCAATGATAATATATGGTCAAATGCACTATTTTTCAACTAATGATTTTACTCTATCAATATTTGAATTCTTTAAGATGTCAGTATTTCTGCTGGTCAAAAAAGCTTTTCTGTATGCCCTTCTTTTTGTAATTGTATCCTTTTCTTGAGTAGTGAGCACATAGAGTGACTTCTTGGATAAACTTTCATCCTATCAACCGTTGCATTGGGAGAAGTCCAGTTGAATGGTCCCCATCCTTTTTCAACTATAACATAAAAGGGAAATTATGATTTTCATGCACGTAATAAGTTATGTTTGATGCCTGAGTGGTAGTACCAATTCTTTCACTTATTGTGATGGTTGAGTTGTTATTTGCTATGTTGTTCGGGCTCTTCAAAAGTGTCATTGCGTGTGTGTCGGATCCTCCAAAGGCTATGCACTTTTAAAAGATCCGACACCGGTGCAACAATATCTTTGGAGGGTTCGGGTAACATAGGTTATTTGGGGTCAGATGCACAGAAGAGCTCACTCAGCTTATTACTTTTTCAATAAGTTGATTTTGAGTGTTCAACGCTGCCTTTCATTTCTGCACTTTTTTTTTCAAATATTCTCTAGGATGAGGATGTTTAGTTTTCAAACATTATTTTTCTTTACTTGTATTCTTTTTTGTTCGGAAGGAAGTATTGTTTTCCTTAGAAACTTTGCAAACTTGTATGTTCTTTTATCAAATTTTTAGAAATATTTTATTTTAGTCTAATACATATAGGTGATATTATCTTAAAAAGTTCTTTGTGAGAAATATAGGAGAAGAATATTATTGAATTGTGTATCTACATTATTACATAAAGACCCTATTTATTGACACTACAATATAATCCTTTACCAAGTAGGAAACTATATACTATTTCTATTCTAAGTAGGATTGTATATGCCTATTCCTATTCTAAGTAGGATTGTATATGCCTATTCCTATTCTAACACTCCCCTCAAGCTGGTGCATACAAGTCATATGTTCCTAGCTTATTACAAATGTAATTATATGAGGACTGATGAGGGGCTCAGTGAGATATCTGCAAGTTGATCACTCAACTTTCCAAAATTGACTGTTAATTTCAATGTGCTTAGTCTTCTCATGAAATACTGAATTTGATGCATAATGTCAATCAATCTCAATGTGCTTGGTCTTCTCATTAAATACTGGATCTGATGCATAATGTCAATAAAACAGACTGATAAATACTGGATCTGATGCATAATGACATATACTTCAGAAAAGCATGTTGTATGATATGTTGGCTTAAATTTTTTTTTGATGTGATATTCTTTCCCTTAATACTGATCAGTGCCCTAAACTTACAAATGAAAATGGCAAAATCATTGCAGGTTTATTCTAATCCCGAGGCTCAAATTGGTTTCCATCCTGATGCAGGCTCTTCTTATTATCTTTCTCGCCTTCCTGGCTATTTAGGCAAGTTTAATAAAATATAACTGATAAGTAGATTCCTATGTGGTGCTACGCTTGTTAGTATGTAAACTAGAAAACTTAACCAGAAGTAACATCTCTGTTAGGAAAAGTGACTTGATGTGCCACATTCTATTATCATCTTATTGTTTTCTACTTTGATATGACTATTCATGCAACACATTTGTGCAGGGTGAAACTGGTGATGCGTCTCTTTGTTGATGAGGTGCATTGATTTCTGCATTGTCCATTTAAGTCATCCATATATTTGGATGACTGTGGGGGGGGGGGCTCGAATCTTCATTTCTTGATGGTTCATAGTGGCCCCTTGATTTATTTATTTATTTACTGGGAGTCATGTGTTGAACATAAGTTTTTAGCTTGGTTGGTATTTTCTCTGTTTCAGTTGTCCCTTTTCTATGTTGTATTAGATTGCTTTTCTCACACCACCAAACAGTGGCGTTTCTAAAGGGGTTACTGGGTTTACGTGAATCCATGTTCCCTCCGTAGATCATGTATATTACTATTATATTTTTTTCAAAGTACTTAATATATATGTGTGCATCCAAGCTTAAAGTATCATATAATTTGATCGTTATTGGGTGAACCTCTCTAAGAGAGGTTAGGAGTTCAAATCTCATGTCTATTTTGTAGTTTTTTTCTTTCTTTTTCTAGAATTGGGTGCACCGTTCTAAGTGGTTATTAGTGTCACTTCTTGTGTTTTAATTAAGTACTTTTTTTCTTTCTTATTTGTTTGATGTATTCTTTCAAAATTTTCAAGTCTGGACACATTGAAGTTTCTAATTTTCTTTTGTCACTGTTAAATTTTATATAATTAAGCCAAATGTGTACATTAACTCTAGTAGACAGAAGTAGTGGATGATGTAGTGGATTATGTAGCATATAATCAATGGGTTCAATTGATATCATCATCTTTGATGCAGAGTTAGCTATAAATGTAAAAAAATAGTTCTATTTAGAAAAATAAGAATTTTGAACCTATAACTTCAAAAGCATAATGAATTCAATTGTAAGAACCTATAGGTTGAATCGGTCAAATTTATATCTTGGATCTACCTCTTCGTAAAAGTGCACCCATCTTCTTGACATCCTATATCCACCTCTGCCACCAAAGGAATTGATTGTTTTGATGAACTCTCTTTATTTCTTTTGTTGGATTAGTACTACTGAAGACATGCTGGTTGTGAAGTTATTTTTATACTGTTACCTAAAGTTTGAAGCTTGGAGTATAATACTGGCATCTCCTTCCTTACAGGGGAGTATTTGGCTTTAACAGGGGAAAAACTTAATGGTGTAGAAATGATTGCTTGTGGTCTTGCTACCCACTATTCACACAGTGAAGTTAGTGATAAGTTAATTTGTAATTTATATTCTCAACTCTTGTTCTATTTTTTTTTGGTAGTTCTGATCTTTGCTGTTCCAACAGAGGCTTCCTTGGATAGAAGAACGCCTTGGTAAATTGATCACAGATGATCGGCTTGTCATTGAAAATTCTATAGCTCAGTATGGTGACATTGTTTACCCAGAAACGAGGAGTGTTTTTCACAAGTAATGTTCTATCTAAATTCTCCTTGTTTCCCCTCTTCCATCATTTTATTTTCTCTAACTTGAACTTTGTGAATTCTGTGGGCTCTACTCAATTATATGGATTTTTAGGGGACCCAGAGTAAATTACTCTAGGATTCATTTTAGTGATTCTTTTAGTCTAAGTTGCTCGGACTCTCCACTTTTTCAAAAGATGGTGACATGTTTTAGAAACTCTTGGTGGTATGGTTTGTCACTTAAAATTATACTCCTCTATATGAGTATAGCTATGGATGTGCTATGTCTTATTATCTCCACTAGATTCTTTCGACTTGCAACACCAACTGATAAATATCCTCCCCCTCCCCCTCGTCCTCAAATTATTTGCTATTAGAATTGCATCATGCAATACACATTGTGAGATGTCCCACATTCATTCCGAGAATGAAGTGTTGTTTCCTTATATGATCTTGGCAAATCTTCACCTCTTGAGCTAGATTTTGAGGTTGAGTAAGGGTGAACAGTCCATTCTTGTAACATGGTATGCATCTTTTATTATTGGTTTGCCTAGTGTTAGATTCCAAAATGTATTATCCATGCTCTAGATTTTAGATATGGGTGTGTAGGAGGTGTTAGAATGTCCCACATTGGTTGAGAAATAAAGGTGTTGTCTCCTTATATGGTCTAAGCAATTCCATCTTTTATGAATTAGCTTTGGGGGTTGAATTAGACCCAATGACCATATTCTAATGGTTACAAAGCAAACAAGCAACTTTCTTGAGAGCTTTGGTGCTGCAAACTCTTTCTTACACCTCATTGTTTATTTCTGCTATCTGATCTATTGGACTACTCTATGAAATAGTTTAACTTCACATGTTTAGCTTCCAACCCCTTCTATATCATGTTATCTCCTCTCTCTACTCTTCCGGAATCTCCATATATTCTCAGAAAGAGGTCTTCAACTTATTCCAATCTTGGATTGCCATCCTGAAACGTTGTATCAGATGAGCCATGTGCATGCTCCATCTCAAAGAATCAGCTACTTTATCCCCAGTCTCGTTCACTAACCATATATCAGTAGCTGTTCTCTAAGGTTTGCCTCCAACATTTATGCTTACATCTAGGGGATCTCCCCTTTCTTGTCATAATCCCCTTCCCAACTTACTCCAGAACTTTGGCTCCTTAACCAGAAAACCACCCTTTGTCTACTTTCTCATATTTAATAGATATAATCTCTCCATGAAGTGTTTGGTCCATTTCCCAAGAAGTGCTAACTGGAATAGTGAATGACAAACAAACCAAACTACAAAATTATGTAATACCAGCTAACTTGTCTGACCCATTTCTCTGTAAGTGGGTCAAGCCCGATAACAACCCGTTAGTAGTTGCCGACGAAAGCATCAACAAGACCAAATTTGTGACCCAACAACAGCTTGGTTAGGCCAAGATAGGTGTTGGAGAGTGTTGGTTGACAGCCTTAGAAACCCGTTAGTAGTCGCTGATGAGAGCATCAACAAGACCAAATTTGTTGGTTACCCACTATACTCCAGCCTGGTTAAAAAACATACACCATTTTTGTCACGTCTCTTTGCTTTGTTAAGAACAGGTATCCTGTGGTTTCATTTGATCCACACAAAAAAGCATCTGCTGCAGATCTCAATGCCTCATTTCTGCAGGTTTTCATGTGTTAAACATGGTATATGTGATTTAGCCATCTGAAACTAGCTGTCTTGCGGTGGGGGGTCTTTGGTCTTCCATATCATCTTCCAAAGCCATAGATAATCCTTTCTGAGCCATGACTCGAACAAGTTCTCTTACAGACCTTTTTTTTGGATGGATCTTTACATCTATTAAAGATGCCAATATTGCCTTTTCTTTTGCTCCCATGTTAATTTCGTTCCTACCCTCTGTTTTCTTTTGTTTAACCACCTTTTGTGATTTAGGTTTGAGAAAATCGATAAATGCTTTAGCCAGGATACAGTTGAGGAAATTATAGAAGCTCTGGTAAGTGCTCTCTCTCTCTTACTTGCTCTTATTGTCCTTCTTTCTCTAGGTACAAATGCACACCCATTACTTGCAGTGATCTATAATAGCAAATAATAAACTATGCAAACACTAAATTTGATAAGCTGCTCCAAACTGTTAACTAATCTTGAGTGAATGCAAAACTGAAGAGCAAGATTAAGATGGAAAACTCCATTTGATTTAATCTTCAAAATTTACACTACTTGGACCTTTTGTAAGAGATGGCAAATCTTCTTGAACAGGATGAGTATAACTTGAATAACAAAAACTATATCTTCAGGACTATCCATTACTGATAGTACAGGAAACAATGCTTTCCAAATGGTTCACAGTGTTTCAATACGTACTTCTTTGGGGTTCAACACTTAATGCTTGGCACAACTTTCTGATAGTTAAACTCAATAGACCTTGTTATGCCACAAACCCAAACCGTTGTACACATTTGTATAAATCGTCCTTATTTAGTTTCTAGGTCTCTTTTTTGTTTCATTTTTTGGTCTTAAAGCATGATAATAGAAGTTTTAGGACATTGTTTGAAGAACTTTCCTCCTGGATATTGATCTTTGAAATTTGTTTCGCTGACACTTTTGGTTGATTTAATGTTTACGTCAGAAGAAAAAGTATGTGTGTTTTCTGATCTCGGAAATCTAGTTTAGCTGTTATTGACAGTCTGGTTGATTTCCTTTGACTAGGGGTTCTGGGAGATGGTATCTGCTTATACATGCTTTATGGGCTTTAGTATTCTTAAATATTTGCTTGTCTCTTTTTTACTTGCACCAAGTTCCTTCACTGTCGCAAAATGCAGGAAAGAGAGGCAGCAGAATCTCATGATGAATGGTGCAATACAGCTCTTAATAAAATAAAAGATGCCTCTCCATTGAGCTTGAAAGTGGCTTTGAAATCAGTAAGTTGCTAACCGTTTTCATTGCTTTTGCAATCTAGTTTTTTGGGGTTTAAAATTTCTTTTTGCTGCCAAAATGTAGATAAGAGAAGGCAGATTTCAACCCCTTGATCAGTGTCTAGTTCGTGAATATCGCATATCAGTTAATTGGGTGTCCAAGCGGATGTCTGATGACTTCTGTGAGGTATGTCTTCCTCTGACAATTGTCTGTATGAAGTTTGTATGCATTTTTTAGTAGACTTGTAGAAGTTTAAATTAAAAGAGAACTTCAGATAAATTTTTTTAGTTTTTTATAAACCTTGCGATTTTACTGTCATTTACTTAACAAGTCAACTTTTAAGGTTATATTGTTATTGGAGGTGCTCTTAACTGTATACTTAATCTTATGTCGCATCTTATTCCATGTGATATGATTCATAATTCCATAGATTGTGCAGAGTTTTATATCCGAAACCAACTTTTGTATTGGCAATATAGGGTTGCATTTAGTAATGTAGGTTTCATAGAGAAATCTAACATTCTGATATGTCAGTACTATTTTTCCTTATAACTCAAACCAGCAAATGTAACATTTTCCATCGCTACGTTCTCCACTTA
>JAJOOH010007453.1:0-27244 GCA_029582605.1 Solanum gracilifrons | reverse complement strand
GGTACTAAGGTTAAGCTTAGGACAACTTTTCATCACCAAACATATGGGCAAGTGGAGCGTACCATCCAAACATTGGAAGATATGGTAAGGGCATGTGTTATAGATTTGAACGGTAATTGGGATGATTACTTGTCATTAATATAGTTTGCCTACAATAATAGTTATCACTCAAGTATCGGTATTGCTCCCTTTGAAGCCTTGTATGGTAGGAAATGTAGGTCTCCGATTAGGTTGTTTTAGGTTGGCGAGGTTGCTTTGATAGGTCCCGAGCTACTTTATGAAGCCATTGAGAAAGTTCGGCTCATTAGAGATAGGTTTAGAATGACTCAAAGTAGTTAAAATTCTTATGTTGATGTGAGAAGAAGGGATCTAGAATTTGAAATTAATGATTGGATCTATTTGAAAATCTCACCGATGAAGAGTGTGATGAGATTTGGCAAGAAAGGGAAACATATTCCCCGATATGTAGGCCCATACCAATTTTTGAAACGTATTGGGAAAGTTGCCTTCGAATTGGATTTGCCAAATGAGTTGGCCCTGGTTTATCCGGTATTTCATGTTTCTATGCTTTAGAATTGTATTGGAGATCCGACATCCATTATTTCTCTCATCTGAGCCAGCGGATTCGAATTCTGCTATGCCGGTGCACAAAGCAAGCACACAAGGACTGCGTAAATCTTTGGTCTGTCTATCATTGCCCATGTTGGGCTGAGGCTTAGGACAAGGAGCGTCCGGAGTCTATTAAGGAAGGACAAAGAAAAATTTATATCATGTTTACACCGATCGGATTTCTAAAAGTCCTTCGCCCCTTATCTTCTCGTCTATCTTCTTTATCTTCTGATCGGATCGCCTGCCTTATTTCAAGCCTTACTTGAAAGGAAAGGTTGGGACTTGACGAAAGTCTCTCATATGAAGAGGTTCTGGTAGAAATCCTAGACCGGCAAATCAAGAAATTGAGAAACAAGGAAATATCTTTCTTGAAGGTTTTATGGAGAAATCATTTAGTTGAGGGTGCTACATGGGAGCCGAGCATTATATGAAGTCCCAGTATCCTCATCTCTTTCCTTCAATTCCTATCAAAGCTTGAGGTAAGTAATTCCTCTTGAGTTCTAGTATTTTGGGAGTCATGGATATTATATGTATTTTTCCATGATTTTCTTATGTTATGCATGTTCTTGAGAAATTCATGTTTAGTAAGAAAATGAGTTTGCATGATTTATGTTCCACATGTTGTTGTACATTTAGTACGAGTTGCCTCTTTGACTTCATTAGATGAGTTGATGAACATGCTTTAGTATGCTTTTGAGAGTAAAATGCATATTGGCTCCATCAAATTGTGTTGAGCATGCTATTTGTTTGGAAAAGATAGTTCCTCCTATGATTATGAGAAAAGTTGAAATTTCGTGCATAATGGGTCATTAGATGTAGTTCCTACTTCCTTATGTTGCATTGATTATGTTTAAGTTGGAGTTGATGTTTCCTCCTATGAATGGTGCATTATTTTAATGTTGCATGCATGATGGACTGCTAGTCTTAAGTCTTTAATTCGGTAATCTGGCTAGATCATCATTCGAGGATGAATGTTCCCAAGGGGGATATATATATTGTAACAATTCAGAAACTAGTAGGCTAAATTAGAGCTTAACATGAGTGTTAGAGTCGCAAATGTAACTCCCTCTACTTAAAAATAAAGGGTTTTGTGAGGAAACGTCTGTGTACCACCCCCAAGGACCAACTATGGGTCCTTGAGGAGGACCCCAAAAAACTTTCCTGGACAGTGACCCCGAAGGGGCCCTATGCCCCATAGGTCAACCCACGCTACATGGGTCACCACGTAGAAGGACACCATGGAGGCTGCTTGAGGTAGTGACCCACGAGACCAAGACCCACGCCTGGTGGATTGGTCCACGATCCGTGGGAGGAGGTTCGTAGGTCAAGTACCCAATTTTCCAAGTCTCAGTAACCCAAACCATGTTCACCAGCATGCCACATTGGTCCAACCACGGACCGTGGTCAAGGGTGATGACGTAGGGCAGTTTTGGAAAATTACTTAGGGGCACTTTGGGTTTTTTCGGTTTTAACTAATATTAAGTGACGTCATTTTATTCTACATTAGACTAACTATATAATGATTTTCGACCTCTAAATTAAGCCATCTTCCTCGTTATTCATAAAATCCCAAATCAAAACCAACTTGATGAGTCCACAGATTGTACTCAGTTAGGGCTATATTTTAATAGAAATTGTGTCATCAAATGCTTATTTTATCTCAATATCTGATGAAAATCCTTAAGTTTCACGTATTTGAAGTTTGAAGGAAAGCATGAACACTACGTCGCAAAAAGGAACGAAAAGGCTGAAAAGAATGAAGAAATGAAGGCCTTAGGATCGCCGAATGATCTTACTTCGCCTTTTGTTCCAGTGTGCTGAGCCCTGAAGGAAATGATCAAGTCAGCGGAAAAAGGGAGCAATCGGCGTATCACCAAGAAGTTCCACGAAGTAGTACCAGCTCGACGATGCTGAAGGCTGGTGCAAGACGGCGATGAACTACTCCAAAGGGCGAATCGCCGAGTTGATCGGTGATTCCGAATAATGACGCCAAATGATCCGAAGCAGCACAAATCTATAAAAACTATAAATTCTAGTTAGAGTTGTAGTTTTAAGAGTCGAACAATTATTATAATTTTTATATAGAACAGTAGTTTTTGATATTTTTGCTCTAAACTTGAGAGGATTTTGAAGACTTGAAGATCCAAAGGGTTTCATCTTCAAGATTTAGGTTTGGGTCTCTTGGATCCTTCACTTTTGGCCTGTATCAAGGCTTAAATCTTCATACCCAGTTGAATGCAAGTTCAATTTGGTATAATTTTTTATCTCATGTGTGGCTAAAACCCCCAATTCTTGGGGTGTGATTTAACTAATATGGGTTAAGATAATTGTTGGGTCTCGCTTGCTGATAGTTTAATCGTAGCTTAATTGTGATTTCATTTCGTAGTTGTGGATGAAATTAATGAATTTGTAGTTGCAAATACAAGTTTATTTATGTGTTTTCGGCTTGCTCGAGAGAGTGAACCCTAGTCCCATGTCCACACACTCAGTTCGAGAGAGTGAGTGGGTTAAGGCATAGGCTGGTCTTTATGCGGCAAGTAGGTGTCCGAGAAGAACGCATTTGAAACGGGGTAAGTTTCTCTAGAGAGAGCTTATCCCCATTAAAGTCTAGCCTAGTCACAATTATTCTATGAATCTTCTATCGAAAGCATGTACCCAATAATCTAGCTTAACCCATATTCCCGTCACATCCCAAGGATCCCCTCTCATTTCATAGAAACCCTCGTTTATTTTGCTATTTTTACTTACTAGTGACAAAACCCCCCATTGTTAATTGACACGCTTGCGTCCCCCTTTAATTTACAATATTTTTAATTGTTGATGTCTTTAGCTACAAATAGTTAGAACTAAGTTTTATTTTTCTATTAATTCTCAAAACAACTCTCTTGGGAACAATCTCAACCTTTGGTTGGGTTACTAAACTATTGTACGATAGTAGACACTTGCATCGGAAGTTGTGTCTTTATAACGCAAACATCAAATTGTGCCGCTGCCACAGAGTGGTGTTATTTGGGAATTCTTAGTTGAGTAGAATTTTTTGTTCTTCTTAGTTTTATCTTTACTAATCTAAATTGTAGGTTTTTTTCCTTGTTTGAAAATCGAAGCAGGAAAATAAGAATGGATGATCATTATGGGTACCACCCGGACCATCCCCTCCTGAAACTACTGAACCTCAGGGACAACCTCCTGACGTTCAAACAAGCAGGGAATGAGACAATTTAAGAAATATGGCTGAAGTTTCAATCAGTGCTACAACCATGCCCATCTCATGGAATGTCTGACAAGACGATGTTGGAGTGCTTCTATCGGGGTCTTGGACCCGGAAATAAGAGCATAACCGATCAAATTTTTTAGGGCGGTATGCTCCACAAGACCTACGAAATTGTCGCACACTCCTTGATGGTATAGCTGAAACCAACAAGGAAGCCCAAAAGAAACACGAGTGGGATGCACTAGTGGTTCAAGTAGACATTCTGTCCAAACAAGTCACGGGGTTAGAAGTACAAGCCATGGAAATGGAAAAGAACTTCTTCCTTCAAGAATGTAGACACGGGAAGAAGCTTGAGGGTGTGCAAATAGACGATGCTCTTTCTCTCATTCAACAAAAACTCGATGAGCAAGACAAGAAGTTAGATGAGTTGACGAACAACATTGAAATGCTGAATGAAATATCTACCTCAAACTCCATGATTATTCAGCTGCAGAATGCCCAGATCACCAATTTGATGACTGTTCTCTATCCACCATTCAACGAGGACTCGCCTAACTACGTCATGGCTGACTCCGAGGATGAAGAATAGTTGTTGACTTGAGTCATGCCGCGACGTTAACTAAGGCACTGTTTGGGAGGAAACCCAAAACCCTTTTAATTTCTTTTAAATTTCTTTGCAAAATAATAGTGTGTTGTTTGTACAGGCTGAAGTGTAGAAAAGTGTTTAAACCAGTGTATAGTGGAGAACAACAAGTCCAATCAGTGAATCGCCGAAGAGGTCGGCGAACCCAACCTATCTGCCTTTTTGACTCAAAGATATCTTCAAGTTGGAGCCTGTCAAACTTGGCGAACTATTGCAATTATTGGTGCATCGCCAACTCAATCGACGATTTCGATGGAGACCGCCATTTGGATTCCCAAGCTTATTGGAAAGATCTGTAAGAATCGGCGAGGCAAATGATTGTGTAGCGACTCGCTAAAATACTCCACGACTCGCCAAAAGATTCTGCGATTACGACTATCACAAAGTGGTTTGGATTTGAGCGGCTTCTGAGACAAAAGGTTTAAAATTCTCAACACGGTTCAGTTTGATACATCTTCATGCCTCCAACTGCACATTTGCACATTAATCTTTACATAAACCTGCATTAACTAAGTATTATAGCATCGATTTATGGTCGGAACTTGGATTGCAGTCCTAGTTATTCAACTCTCAATTGGTCATCGCAAAAGGGGGTTGTACTTGCATGAGTTTGGTCTTGCTTAAATTTAACTCTTTGCACAGTTAAAATAGGATGGTTGTAAAGCATTTGATCAAGTGGGTTGAAAATAGGAGCATTGGGTTGCTTAAAAAAGTTGTGTAGAGCTCGTTGAACCACTCCGTGGTCCGCTTAACGTCCCCACCTCGCCTCCTTTTTAATGCTAAATTTTTTGAAGGTCTACAACTCAAAGTAGCAGAGACAACTACACCCAAAGTCGCAAGAAGAACCATGCCGCCCCGACAAATGAAGCAACTGCTTAACCAGGATTATCCGTTGCCTCCCTCTCTGTTTTTCTCTATTTGTATTTTCAGATGTTTGTTATTCGCATTTGAAGACAAATGTTTTTGTTTGTGGTGGGGTGAGGCCCACACCTTTTGTGTGCTACTTTTGTTCGTGTTTTGTTTTTATATTTGGGTTGTTCTGTTTAAAATTGTTTTAATACTGCTTTTCTGTGGATGTTTGAGCATGTAGCTCCTTTTATTTTTAAATTGCAAAATGAATTTTACCCTTCCAAATTTTTTTGAATTTTTTGAACATTTTCGCCACCCTTTATATGTTGTTGAATTTGGTTGTTCCTTGGCAAATTTGAATCTCAATTTCTATCAATATCGATGATTTGAATAGTGCTTACAATCGAACGAACATAAATGTACGGCTACGATGAGGCCAAATGAAGTGGCATAGACAATATGTGAACTCTTTGCATCTCGTTGTGATTAGCCATTTATCAAATCGATTCTCTTGTGATGACCATTGAACACTAGCGAAAGTGTGGAGTCTTGTTTGACTTAATTTTTGATGTCTTGTTTGATAAGCTTACCTGGAACCATGCATGACAACGCCTAAAACTTGCCCTGTTCGTCCGGTTTACTAAGTAAGAGTTTCTCTTGATATGATTTTAGGAAACTTCGAAGAGTGTGAACCAATTTGACATATAACTATTTTGTGACCTACCTTGTGAGCCTGTTATTCTCTCTTGAACACCCTTTGAGCCTTACCCTTCTTTGAAGAAACTTGATGAAGACTAGACCTTTCTTAATCCATTACCTATAATCCTCTTGAATTGTGGTTAATTGAATAGCTAACTTAGGCCAAAAGCCTAAGTTGGGGGTGTGGTGAAAAAGAAAAGGGAAAGTCAATAAGTGCAAGGAAGGTCTCTTTTAATCCATGGTGTTAGAAAAAATTGAACCCCTCCATATAAAAGAAAAAGAAAAAGAAAGTTGTGGAACAAAGTATAAATCATATGAGGTTCCCAAACAATCCATGGAAAGTGAATAATAGGATAACTTATGAGCACTACATAAAATGATGAAGGAACTGGAAAGGAAGTGTTGTGAGCACCACATTTCATGAGGATAAAAGTCACTGAGCCTAAATGACCATACATTTGCACTCAGCCCCATTACAAGCCTTGTTAATACCTTTGTGATCATGAGAAAGTCGAAACAAATGTTGATTGGAAAATACGGGTAAGCCTATGGGTGAAAGCATGCATCGTGTTCATCTTTGTGAGTGTGAGCATTGTATTTTATTCCTGAACTTCAAATTGATTATACATGTGCATGTGAAAATGGAATAATCATTTGTGTGAGGGCATTCGAAGGCTTTTGTTAAGATTGAACTTGCATTTGAAGCAAGTATTGCGAGCTTGAGAATCTTTGGTAATGGGGTGTCACAACTTGAATATTTGAGTACACAATTGATCCTTGCATAAGTGAATTGAGTCTTGCTGTGTACATTCATAATTGAGTCTTGTGTAGCACTGTTTGAGACATCTTGGTTGAATTGCTGAACTTGAGTTTACTTGAGGACAAGCAAAAGTTTAAGTTGGGGGTGTTGATGGATCCACAAATTGGACTAATTTAGGGATATATTTTTATAGAAATTGTGTCATCAAATTCTTATTTTATCTCAATATCTGAAGAAAACCCCTAAGTTTGAAGTATTTGAAGTTTGAAGGAAAGCGTGGACACTATATCGCAAAAGGGAACGAAAAGGCTGAAAAGAATGAAGAAATGAAGGCCTGCGGATCGCCGAATCCACTTAACGAGTCGCCAAAGGATCTTACTTCGCCTTTTGTTCCAGTGTGCTAAGCCCTAAAGGAAAGGATCAACTCGACGGAAAAAGGGAACAGTCGGCTCATTGATGAGAAGTTCGGCAAAGCAGTAACATGTCTCCCAATGACCCAGAGCAAGATGATGCTAAAGGCTGGTGCAAGAAGGTGATGCACTACACCAAAGGGCGAATCACCGAGTTGATCGGTGATTCCGACTAACGACAACGAATGATCCGTTGTAGCACAAATCTGTGAAAACTATAAATACTAGTTAGAATTGTTGTTTTAAGAGTCGAAAAATTACTATAAATTTCATATAAAATAGTACTTTTTGATATTTTTGCTCTAAGATTGCGAGGGTTTTAAAGACTTGAAGATCCAAAGGGTTTCATCATCATGATTTAGGTTTGGATCTATTGGATTCTTCACTTTTGGCCTGTATCAGGACTTAAATCTTCATACCCGGTTGAAAGAAAGCTCAATTTGGTATAAATTTTTATCTCTTATAAATGTGTGGCTAAAAACCCCAATTCTTGGGGTGTGATTTAGCGAATATGGATTAAGATAATTGTTGGGTCATGCTTGCTGATAGTTTACTCGTAGTTTAATTTTGATTTCATATAATAGTTGTAGATTAAATTAATGAATTTGTTTTTGTGAATACATGTTTATTTATGTGGTTTCAACTTACTCGAGAGAGAGGTCGTAAATATAAGACTACTAAATTGATGGCCAGTGCGAGTGGATCGATATGAGGTTCAGCTCAAGAGAGTGAACCCTAGTCTCATGTCCACACACTCAGCTCTAGAGAGTGAGTTGGCTCGAGAGAGAGCTTATCCCCTTTAAAGTCTAGCCTAGTCACAATAATTCTATGAATCTTCTATCGAAAGCATGTACCAAATAATCTAGCTTAACCCATATTCCCGTCACATCCCAAGGATCCCCTCTCATTAGTTAGAAACCCTAATTTATTTTTCTGTTTTTACTTACTAGTGAAAAAAAACCCCCATTGTTAATTTACGCTCTTGTGTGCCCCTTTAATTTACAATGTTTTTAATCGTTAATGTCTCTAGCTACGACTAGTTAGAACTAAGTTTTATTTTTCTGTTAATTCTCAAAACCACTCTTTAGGAATGATCCCAACTCTTGGTTGGGTTACTAAACTATTGTATGATCATAGACACTTGCATCGAAAGTTCTGTCTTGATTACGCAAACATCACAACTCTTCACCAAATATTCTCTCTATAGAACTTCAAGGAAGAAGAAGAAAAAAGTTAGAGCTAGGGTTCAAGGAGCAAGTTTTTCTACTCAAGTTCATTGGATTTCATTGATAACGTATGGTAGTCCTTCATCTATTGATAGCTTTCATCCATGGAGTCCCTTCAAAATCCCAATTTCAAAGAAAGAAATTCCCCAATAGCTAGTGTTTGACTCCAAGTCATGGAATTGTACTTGATTTAACGTTTGAAGCACACCTCTTCTAATTCTAGGCTTCAACTATCATAAATCAGTATAAAACCCAACTAAGTGAATTGGGGTTGAATCCCACAGGGAGTAGTACGTGTTTTAAATTCAATTAGGAATTACAAATGTGGTCTGATGAGTCTGAAATTTGGAATCATTTAGGGCTTTGTTTATATAGAATTAGTGTCCTCAAATGCTTAATTTGTGCCAACAACGAATGTAAAACCCTTGATTTTCAGGTATATGGATTGAGGAACAAAGCAAAGACATTAACAAGAAAATAGGAACAAAACAGGCCAAAAGGATGAATAAAGGCAACCTAGTGATCGCCAAGTTCACTTGGCGAATCGCGGAATGGCAATTTGACCACCTAAAGTTCTAGTGTGCAATGCCTTAAAGGAAAAACCCAATTTGGCAATGGAAAGGAGCAATCGGTGGATCGCCGATTAGTTTTGCAAAGCCAAGATAGAAAGCCTAAAGTTACAGACCCGGAGGATGCTGAATACCAAGACAAAAGGGCAATGGAATTGACCAAAGGGCGGCTCGCTGAGTGGTTCGGCGAGCCCGACTTACTTCGCCGAGTGACTCTTCGCAACCCATTTTTTGGGACTATAAATACGTTTTTGAACATTTAGTTTAGTATCAATTACTCTTTAGAACAAATTTTATTAAGTTTTGAGTACCTTGAGATAGTTCTTCTCTAGTTTATCCTAAGTTTTGAAGAACTGAAGTTTTTCACTTTTGAGAAATTTGAAGTGGGTCTTTGAGATTCTTCGAATTGGAGAATTGTAAGGACGAATCTACTCTTACCTAGTTGATGGATAATCAATTTGGTAACAGTGTTTACCTTTTTATGATGTCTAGCTAAAACTCAATTCTTGGGGTGTGATTTTGTGATTGTGGGCTGATTTAGTTTATGGGTATTGCTAATTGTTAGTTTAAATATTATTTAGTAGTGAGTTTAATCATTAATTGTGGTTTAATTTAGGAATTGTAATTGCAATGCTGATCAAAGTTTGTGTTCTTGTCAAAGAGAGGTTTTAGAACCAAACTTATTGGTTAATGGTTAGTGGGTATTGGGTTGACCTAGGTTCAACTCGAGAGAGTGAATTCTAAACCCAATCCCACACATTCAGCTTGAGACATGAATAGACTAATGGGTGGGTTGTTCTTATTTTGCATGCTTGTTGATGTTCGAGAGAAATCAACTTGATACAAAGTAAATTGTTCGAGAGAAAGTTTACCTCCCCTATATTCTAGCTTACTCACTTATATCTACCTACTTAGTAATAGTTGCAATACCCATTTGTCAATATTAGCCTATAATCGATCATATCCCAAGAACCCATCTCATCATTGTTAAGTTTTATTGTTTGTGACTGTTTTTAGTTGATAATTAAAACCAAATCCCCCCATTTGATAATCCTTTTACCCTCTGATGTAGGTAACCACTCTGCGATGTAAGTAACCACTCGGCGATGTAAGTAACCACTCGGTGTGTCGCCGAGTTGTTCGGTGAGGTCTACTAATATCGCCAAGAGGGCGCCAACTGGATGGTTTTTAAAAGGCCAAAGGTTTAAAATTTCAAACTCTTTCACATTCCCTCACTTTTTAATTTCATACAATCACACCCGCACTCTATATTTCCTGTATTCTTGGTTTTTACCACTTTTTGGTTGTCGATCCTGTGTTTGGAGTTGGAACTCTCTACCGCCTAGCATTACAAATCGTATTTCGGCATAAAAGGTTGGTTTTCCGAATCCTAAACTCATAAATAGCGGTTGGACTCATTTGCAATTGTGTAATTCTTATAGATGTGTGTTGGGCCTCTCAGAAATTGTAAATGTGTGCTAGTTTGCCTATTTTAGTTTTGATATCGTGCCTAAATTGATCATAAATTGTTGGGTTGCGGTATTTGGCTGATGGGTCTAGTCAGGTGAAGTTTTAGTAACCCAAATTTTGCTAAATGATCTGCTTTGCCCAATGATGGAGCGGTTGACGTCATTCTTACGGGCTGAAGTCGTCAAATGACCTATTATGGCCAAACTGGGGGAAGTCTGTGTACCGTGTTGGCATGGGTCTAATGGGTCTGGGCTTAATTGAGAATGTGTGTCGTTTAATTTTGCTTTTAGGGACAGCGGGTTTGATTTAGGGAGTTGGGGTTTAAAATAGGCACGCTGGACAATTTTGCGAGCTGGGTTTAGCTCACCAAACAACTTGGCAGTTCACCGAAATCCCCCTAGTTCGCCTTTAATTTGATTCTTCACTTCAGTTTGGGTCTTTAACTTTCAGAGAGAATCCAGAGCTCGCCGAGAGTCTTCTTTAGTCGCCCTTTCGGCACCCTAACCTCTAAAATACAATGTAACTTTCGACAGGCTAGTTTGTGCTCGCCGAATGAGGTCGGCAATACGCTGAAAAGTTCTTCTCATTGCCGACATACCATTTTTCTGGGAAATTTTTTAGCCGGTCCTTTTGGCGATCCCGATCTGGCTCGCCTAAGTGACTCGATTACTGTCGATCAGTTCGGCGAGTCTTTCTGCAGCATATTTTTTGCATTTCTCTTGAATTGTTCTAACCTTTTTTGGTATATTTATTAGATATGGTTAGAACTAACCTGGATATGCCGTCCCGCAAAAGAGCACGGGGAATAGGTATTAATGAGGGGGCAGTTGCCCCTTCTAAAAAGGAGAATAATACAGCTCCTAAGGGAGGCAACGGAAAGGGTAAAGATCCGGCAGTGAGGGAGAATCCTTTGAATACCAGGTTGCATTCTATGAGCCTGAGGATGACCAGACTCTGCAATCTCGGTGTGATGGGATTCGTCTAGTATCCCAGAGGCCACCCTTTGTGCAGCTGATACAGTGCCAGCTCTGGCACATACAGTGGTTCTAGTGCTACCAGTTCAAGGTCCTACTCCACGGCTACTCAACAAATTAAAGGCGTAGGGATTGATGACAATTCTTGAGGAGAAGAGGCTATCTACAGATGGCCTAGGGGATAGGTACCCTAATCTGTAGGACACTCTAATGTTCCATAGGTTTGAGCAGTTCACCAGGCCCCGTGGCCCCTATATTCCTTCAAGGGTCTTAAATTTCTATACAACTTATGGCAACCTGGTACCGAAGGGAAAGAAGAAAGCCAGTGCCTTCAGACCGGTAAGTCAGTCATGGTCAGGGGGAAGGTATTGCGATGCAACAAATAGTATATCAACATTTTCTTCGATAGAGGATTGTAGGCTGATTACCCGAGTTTGGACACCACTATGTCGACGTTGGATGACCTTAAGGGATGGCTAGCCCCCCTTATTTATGATACAACCCCAAGGTGGATCGAGGCTGGAGCTTTGATTGAAAAGAAACATTTGAATGTAGAAGCTCGATTCCTGTTTGGGTTCATTAGCAGTTCCATAATGCATTTGCAAAATGATTCTATCTTACACTACCCAAAGGTGGCCTATCTCAGATCACTTATAGCTCGGAAGAGCATTAATTTGTGACTCATTATTGAGCAAGAGATGGCCATGAGGGATAAGCAGCGCCAGACGTCCCTTCCCTTTGCAGTCCGGATTAGATAGCTTTGTCGGCGTGCTGGAGTTCTTCGTGACGAGAAGAGGGACATAGAAGTCACCCCCCACATCTTCCACAGATATTTGGAACATTGAGGTCGAGTACACTCGGAATGAGGCTGATTGGAGGAGAGCAGCTCCGGTGGATACATTCTTGGAGGTTAATGTTAATTTGATACCTGCAGAGGCATATTTACCTACTCCGGCCTTCGAGCCTTCAGGTAGACCCGCTTTCACTTCCTCCCAAGCTCCTGGTTCTTCTACTGCTTCCCATCCCACTAGGATTACTGAGGCCACGATACTGAGGATGGGGTACTTAGCTTATTCGGTCGATATACAGGCTACCTGGCTAGATGCCGAGATGCCTTGGATGATTGAGAGGGCCCTCCTAGCTGCTTTGACACCCCTACAGACTTCTATTGATGATCTCACAATGAGAGTAGCGACTTGTGAGAGTCGACAGGGGGTTACTTCTGAGGTGACCCCTTTGGAAGCCGATGTTAAAGATTTGAGGAAGAACGTGGATTATTTGAAGTCCACAACTTCACCTCTCTGTTTGAGTCATCTGAGGATCGGGATGCCCCGGCCAGTTTTGAGATGCCTTTGGCTACCACCAGAGATGTGCCTATGGAAGATGTGGCAGCTGATGTCTTAGAGGCAGAAACTGATGAGGAGCAGCTGGGGGAGCGAGATGCTATTGTATATGATGATCTGGCCTACATGGAGGATGCGATGTTCGAGACTGCCTGATATACCTCTTTGAGAGACACCACCATGGGTAGGTCTAGTGGAGCTAGTGTTGATGTTAAACCGGGCACTCAGGCCCAGGACCAGAGGGTGATCCCGGGCATTTATTCCCTGACATATTGAATGACTATGTAGACATGACCCTTATTTACCTCCCTCTCTGTCATCTTTATTGATTTTTATTATTTTGTTGCATTTGAGGACAATTGCATTTTTTTGTTTGTGGTGGGGTGAGGTATTTCAATATCTATCTCTTATGACTACATCTTTTGTATATATTATTGGGTTTTTGTGTTTAAATTCGGTTTTGATATTTTCTTGTGGATGTTTGAGCTTGTGCCTCCTCATTATGAATGCAAATGGTTTTTGACCCTTCAGAAAAAAAATTGCCACCTCTTGTGTGTGATTGTGGCTGGTCTTGTGTAAATTTGAGTATCGGTTATGATCAATACTGATTACTTGAATAGTGCTCTTAATCGAACAAAAATGAATGTGCGGCTACGATGAGGTCAAAGAAAGTTACATAGAAAATACGTCGACTTTGTTCATCTCATTGTAACTAGCCAATTACCGAATGAGTCTCTTGTGATGAACATTGCACACTAGCAAAAGTGTGGAGTCTTGTTTGATATTGGTGTCAATGCCTTGTGTGATGATCTTACTGTGAACCTTGCGTGATGACACCTAGAATTTGCCCCGTTGGTTCGATTGACTAAGTGATGCAAGATTTTGAAATGATCTTAGGCAACAATTTGGAAGAGTGAAACAATTTCACAATATACCTCTTTTGTGACCAACCTTATGAGTGTATGAACTTTGCTTGAACCCCTTTTGAGCCTTGTCCATTTCTTGGAAGAAACTTGATACAATTGTAACCCCTCTTCATCCATTCACCTATAATCCTCATGAAGTGTGGTTTGTTTGAATAGGCAACTTAGGCCTAAAACACTTAATTTGTGCCAATAACTGATGTAAAATCCTTGATTTTCGGGTATATGGATTGAGGAACAAAGAAAGGACACTAACAAGCAAAAAGGAACAGAACAGGCTGAAAGGATGAATAAAGGAAGCCTGGTGATCGCCAAGTTCACTTGGCGAATCGCCAAATGGCTATTTCACCGCCTAAAGTTCCACTGTGCCAAGCCCTGAAGGAAAAAAAACCAATTTGGCGATGGAAAGCAGCAGTCGGTGGATCGCCAAGTAGTTTCGCGAAGCCAAGATAATTCACCTAAATTTACAGACCTGGAGGATGCTGAATACAAAGACAAAAGGGTGATGTAATTGACCAAATGGCGGCTTGCCGAGTGGTTCGGCGAGCCTGACTTACTTCACCGAGTGACTCTTCCAAGCACATTTTTGGCGACTATAAATACATTTCTGAACATTTAGTTTAGTATCAGCTACTCTTTAGAACAATTTTTTATTTTGTTTTGAGTACCTAGAGATAGTTTTTCTCTAACTTTTCCTAAGATTTGAAGAATGGAAGTTTTCACTTTTGAGAAATTGGAATTGGGCCTTTGAGATTCTTCGAATTAGAGCATTGTAGGTAATAATCTACTCTTACCTAGTTGAGGGATAATCAATTTGATAACGGCTTTTACCTTTTTTTGATGTCTAGCTAAAACCCCAATTCTTGGGGTGTGATTATGGGCTGATTTAGTTTATGGGTATTGCTAATTGTTAGTGTAAATGCTATTTAGAAGTGAGTTTAATAATTAATTGTGGTTTCATTTAGGAATTGTAGTTGCAAATGCAATTCCAGGTTTGTGTTCTTGGCCTGCTCGATATAGAGGTTTTGATCAAATAAGTCATAGGAATAAAAATTATTCAATAAAGACATTATTCAAATCAAGGGATGACAAGAATGTCAAATAGGGGCTTTGGTTTTGATTAACAACTACAAACAGTCACAAACAATACGAATTAACAATAAAGAGACGGATTCTTGTGATGTGATTGATTATAGGCAAATATAGACATATGGGTATTTGCAACTATTAGTAAATAGCTAGATATTAGTGAGTAGGCTTGACAATAAGGGAGGTAATTTTCTCTCGAACAATTATCCCGAATCAAGTGATTTCTCTTGAACATCAATAAGCATGCAAATTAAGAGCAGTCCACACCTTAATCAATTCACTCCTTCGAGCTAAATGTGTGGGATTTAGTTTATAATTTACTCTCTCGAGCTAAACCCAGATCAACCCAATACCAACAAACCATCAATCAAATTCTTAGTTCTAAAACCTCTCTCTCGAGCAAGCCATGAACACAAACATAGAATTGCATTTGCAACTACAATTCTTAATTTAAACAACAACTAATGAATGAACTCACTTTTAAATAGTAGTTACACTAACAATTAGCAATACCCATAAGCTAAATCAGCCCATAATCACATAATCACATAATCACAACCCAAGAATTGGGGTTTTAGCTAGACATTATAAAAAGGTAAAAACAATTACCGAATTGATTATCCATCAACTAGATAAGAGTGATTTCGTCTTTACAATGTTCCAATTTGATGAATCAAAAAGACCCACTTCCTATTTCTCAAAACTGAATTTCTTCAATCCCTCAAAGCTAAGGAAAAACTAGAGAAATTATCTCAAGATGCTCAAAACTTAATAATAATATCTTCGATGTAAAAAAAGATATCAAACTAAATGTTCAGAAACGTATTTATAGTCGCCAAAAATGTGCTACGAAACCCCATTCGGCAAAAGTAAGTAGGGCCCGCTGAGTGGTTCGGCGAGCCTCCCTTTGGTCTTCTCCATCGCCCTTTCACCTTGGCATTCACTATCCTCATGGTCTGTAACTTTCGGCAACCTATCTTGGGATTGCGCATTCACTCGACAAGCCACCAGATGCTCCTTTTCATTGCTGACTTGGTTCATTTCTTCAGAGCTTGGCACAGTGGAATTTTAGGTGGGCTGATGAGCCACTCGGTGACACACCAAGTTCTCTCGGAGATCCTCAAGCTTGCTCATCTTCATTTCTCAGCATGTTTTGTTCCTTTTTTCATGTTAGTGTTCTTTCTTTGTTTCTCAATTCATATTCCTGAAAATCAAGGATTTAACATCAATTGTTGGTAAAAATTAAGTATTTGAGGACACTAAATCTATATAAACAAAGCACTAAATAAGTCCAGATCTCACACTCATCAAAACACTCATATGGTGATTACCAAATAACATTTGAAGTTCGACATAATCAACTAACACTATTTCGGTTCAAGTGCCAAACGATCGCGCGTAGTGATATAACCCAACCAAGGGTTGGGATCGTTCCCATAGGGAGTAGTTTTGAGAATTAATAGAAAAATAAAATGAAGTTCTAATTAGTTATAGCTATAAACATTATCGAACAACTAACAAGAGAAAAAATATAAGGAATCTAAATATGGAGACGGGATTCTTGGGATGTGATAGGAATACGAGATAAAGTAGACTATCGGGTACATGCTTTTGATAGTAAACTGTTGAACATTTTGTCACTAGGCTAGACTATAGTGGGGGTACATTCTCTCTCGAGCAACTAACCCCAAATCAACTAGGTTTCTCTCGAACACCGAGTTGCTGCATTAAGCCCAGTTCCGCCTTAGCCCATTCACTCTCTCGAGCTGAATGTGTGGGAGAAGGACTAGGGTTCACTCTCTCGAGCTGAACCCATGTCGACCCAATACCACCGGTAATCAATTAGTAGTCTTAGTTTTACGACCTCTCTCTCGAGGAAGCCAAAAACACTAGGATGAAATCGTATTTGCAACTACAATCCCATTAATTTCAGGCACAATTACTAAACGAAATCACATTTCAACAACAAATAAACCATCAACAAGCAAGACCCAACGGATAATTTAACCCATATTCACAAAATCACACCCCAAGAATTTTAGCTAGACATGTAAAAGAGATAAAAATTTATACTAATATCAGTTTCCATCAACTAGGTATGAAGAATTAAGTCTTAAAACACGTCAAGAGTGAAGAATCTTCGAGAGCCACATCTAATTTCTTGGAGTTGAAACCCTTTTAATCTTCAAAGTCTTAGAACAAAGTCTCAAAAACCCTCTAAAACTTAAACTATCCAAAGTTCGAATAATAGAAGTGATATCTCTATACAAGAAATTTAAACAAGTATTTATAGTGTTTGAACATTTTTTATGTGGAGGATCGGTCGGCGCAGGTAGTCGATCGCCGATACGCTCAGCGATCCATCATTTGGTCTATTTCATCGCCTTCTTGCTTTAGCTTTCAACCTCTTCACATTTTGAGTCGTTGGACCATATGGTACTGCTTCGCGAAACTGATCGGCGATGCGTCGACTGCTCCATTTCCTCGCCAACTTGACCTTTTCCTTCAGGGCTCAGCACACTTGAATAAAAGGCGATCTCCTGGCCCATTGTTAACTCGCCAACTGGGCTCGCCGATCTTCAGGCCTTCATTTCTTCGTTCTTTTTCAGCCGCCTTGTTTCTTCTTGTCAAGTGGTGTCCATGCTTTGTCTCAAACTCTAAATACCTTAAACTTAAGGATTTTCATCAGATATTGAGACAAAATATACATTTGAGGACACTAATTCTATCAAAATATATCCATAATTGAGTCCAATTTGTGGACTCATCAACACCCCCAACTTAAACTTTTGGTTGTCCTCAAATAAAACTAAAGTTCAGCAGTTCAAAAAGAATATCTCAAATAATCCTACACAAGACTCAACCATGAATGTACACAAAAAGACTCAACTTACTCATGCAAGAATCAATTGTATACTCAAAGACTCAAGTTTGTGACACACCATTATAAAAGATTCTCAATCTCACTATACTTGCTTCAAATGCAAGTTCAAGCTCAACAATGGTATATGAATGCCCTCACACCAAGAATGATTCCATATTCACACACAATGGTTTAATCATTTAAAGTTCTGGAATCAAATGCAACGCTCACTCTCACAAATAAGAACACAATGCATGCTTTCACCCATAGGCTTTGCCCGTATTTTCCAATAAACAATTGTTTCAGCTCACTCAAGATCAAAAAGGTCTTTTCAAGGCTTGAAATGGGACTGCGTGCAAAGGTACGGTCATTTAAGCTCAGTGACTTTCATCCTCGTAAAATGTGGTGCTTTCAACACTCTCTTTCCTCTTTTTTCATCATTTTCTTTAGTGCTCATAAGTCATCCCATTATTCACTTCCATGGATTGTTCGGAACCCTCATTTCTTTTGTACTTTATTCCACAACTTTTTCATTCTTCTTCTTTTTCTTTTTCTTTCTTTTCTTTCCCTTTTTTTTATATGGAGGGGTTCCATTTTCTCAAAACCATGGGTTAAAGGAGACTTTTCTTTCACTTTTTCACTTGCCTTCTATTTTTGCCACACCCCCAACTTAGGTTTTGGCGTAAGTTGGCTATTCAATCCACCACAAAACATGAGGATTATGGGTAGTGGATTAAGTAAGGTCATGTTTTCATCAAGCGGTAAGGCTCAAGCGGTGTTCAAAAGAGGTTCACACGCTCACAAAGTAGGTCACAAAAGAGGTATATGTCAAATTGGCTCACACTCTTTAAAGTTGCCTACAATCATATCAAGAGATAGCCTTACTTAGTCGATCGGACCAACGGGGTAAATTCTAGGTGTCATCATGCATAGTTCACAGTAAGCTCATCACACAAGGCATTAACACCAAAGTCAAACAAGACTCAACATTCGCTAGTGTGCAACGTTCATCACAAGAGAATCAATTTGATAATTGGCTAGTCACAACGAGTACAAAGAGTTCACTTATTGACTATGTAACTTCACTTGGTCTCATCGTAGTCACATATTCATGTTTGTTCGATTATGAGCACTATTTGAGTCATCGATATTGATCAAAACCAAGACTCAAATTTGCTAAAGAACAGACACATTCCACACGTATAAGAGGTGGCAAAAATTTTTAAAAATTTGGAAGGGTCAAAATCATTTACAATTTAAAATAAAATGAGCCACAAGCTCAAACATCCACAAAAAGCAGTGTACGACACAATTATAAGCAAAACGACCCAATTATATGCACAAAACAGCGAAGCATCAATATTCACACAAAAGGTGGGCCTCACCCCACCAGAAATAAAAACCATTTGTCCTCAAAAGCAAATGAAGTATCCAAAAGTGCAATAAAGTAAGACAGAGAAGGAGGTAAAGAAAGGATCATGTCTATGCAGTCTCTCCATCTGTCTCGGCCTCAGTGCCTAGTGCAACAATCTGTACTTGGGCATCAATGCCCGAAATAACGTCAGAAGGAATAGCAGTGCCAGATCCACAAGGTGCTGTTGTGGACGTCTCTGTCGGTGATATCCGGATCACCGGCTGCACAATCGTCTCTACCAGACCTGGTAAATCTCTAAATGTGCTCTCCTCTCTGGGGCATCTTTATCATCAGCAGCCTTTATTAATGAATTGAAGTAGGTAGACTTTAGATAGTCTATGTCCTTCCTTAGATCTGCTACTTCGGCTTTCAAAGTCGTTACCTCGGAGGCTTTCCCCTGTCTGCTCTCACAAGCTGTAATTCTTACAGTCAACACATCAACAGTAGTTTGGAAGGGGGTGAGTGCAACAAGTAAGGTATTCTCGATCATTCCTGGGATGGATCCCTCGAGTCGGGTCCCCCGCATGTCAGCTGATACGGCCAAATGCCCCATCTGCAGGATCATAACTTGAGTAATCCTGATAGGCTGGGAGGAGGAGGAAGCAACTGGGACCTGTGAAGAAGAGGAAGGAGCGGATGTACCTAAGGCCCAGAGGCAGGAGTAGGTGAAGATGTGGTTGTAGGTAACGAGTCAACATCAACCTCTAGAGAAATTTCTACCGGAGCTGCTCTATTTGTGTCCACCTCCTCTCGTGTGTACTCAGCCTCAATACGCCGGATGTCAGTGGAGGATGAAGGGGTGACCTCAATATCCCTCGTTGTATTCCGGGGTACTCCAGCATGTTGGCACATCTCAGTGATTAGGAATAGAAATGGTAGAGAAAACTGTCTCTGCTTGGCTCTCATGGCCATCTTTCTTGAAATCACTAGCCATAGGTCGATGTACCTCCTAGACATGATAGAACCAAGGCAAGGTGCTTTCGGATGGTGCCAGACGGACTCGTTCTGGGATGGCATAATGGTGTTGCTGATAAAGCCAAACCTGAACTTAGCAGTAATAATCAAGTCCCTCTTCTGAATAAGGTCCCTTGCCTCGATCCACCTCGGGGTGGTTTCAAAAATCAGAGGGCTCAACCAACCCTTCAAGTCATCTAGGGACTGAGCAATGGGAAATCCCTCGTAAGGAAGTGACGAATGGAACGGTCTATCCAATATAGTGTTAAAATGTTCACTGCTGCACCCAACTTCTCTGCCTCTAACTATGACCGACTTCAACGGTCTGAACTCATTCGCCCTCTTCTTGCTCTTGGGCACTAACTCCCCATAAGCTGTATAAAATTCCCGGACCCAGGTAGGAATGTAAGGGCCTCGGGACCTAGTCAACTACTCAAACTCATGGTAGCGGAGGGTCTCCCTCACTTCTGAATACTTCCCGTCTAAGCATTATGTCGAAAGTAGCTTCTCCTCGAGGATGGCTCGTAAGCCATCACCTTTTAATCTGTTTATGAGCCTGGGAGAAGGACGGACATAAGGCGTGGGGGTCATAGGAGGTGCCTGAGCTGGCACTGAGTTTGTTGCTGGAGGAATGGCATCTGAAGAGACTCTGGTGGACGTGGTTTGAGATCTAGCCCGAATCTCATCCCTTCGGGAAATCAAGGGCTACTCGTCTTTAGGTTCAGACAACTCAGTTCGGGTGTCAATAGCTACTCTTTCAGATGTGTGCTTTTTTCATTTGCCTTCGTCTCCCAGCAGGAGTTCTTGCCTTTTCCTCTTTGGAGGATTTGCTGCCCCTTCATTTATGGTAATGCCCCGTGCCTTTTTTCTGGGGTGGTCGATCTAGATTTGTTCTCACCATGTCTGCAAAACATCGGAGAAAAGTTAGTAAATATTCATATCAAAGTACAAAAAATGTACTGCAGACAAACTCGCCGATCAGGTCGGCGAATCACTAAATGTGTTTGGCGGGCTAGATCGGGCTCGCCGAAGGGAATGACTAAGAAATTAAATCAAGTCGACGATGGGAAAGTCCTATAGGCAAATCACGAAAAGTTATCGGCAAGCAAGGGTTTGTCCGCTGAATGTCACAGTGCAACAAGGGTTCAGGGGAGAAAACAAAGGGCGATCAAGAATACTTTCGACGAGTCGCTGAGTACTTTCGGTGACCTCAGACTTCTCGCCGAATATTAGAAAATCCAATAACACATATAGTATGGATTTAAAGGCGATGTGGGGATATTAGGCCAACCGTTGAGTGGTTCGGCGAGCTCTACCCAGCTCACCAAACGGCCCAACGTGCCTATTTTCAACCCATCTTCTCAAATTCAACCCCGCAACCCCCAAAAACAAAATCAAAGCATACACTAGTACAATTAAGCTCAGACCCATAACATCCATTCACCCCGGGATATTTAAATTTTTCCTGGTTTTGCCAAATTTGGCCATTTGATAGCTTTTGCCCTTAGGAATGGTGTAACCAACTCCATCATTGCGCAATTTATGCCATTTAGCACAAATACGGGCTACTCAGACTTCACCAAACAAATCTAACCAACATGCAAGCATACCCCACAAAATTCAACTCAATTTAAGGCACAAAAATACAGGCATTCGACGATCAAAACAATACGGGCAAGATTGTCAAGTTTAAAAGTAGGCATATTTGAAAGAATTAAGATCAGAGAGATTGAGCATACATCAGTAAGATAAGATCATTTGCGAATGAGTAAAAAATACGATAAAAATAAACATGGGGCTTGGAAAACCAACCACTTATGCCGAACAATATAAATTTGAGACGCTAGGCAGGAAAGTTTTCCAACCCCAAACACAAATCAACAACCAAAATACTTATGGAATGCAAGAATGTTGAAAATACTAACTTGGTGCGAGTTTGTGAAGTTTAAAAGCGAGGGAAAGCGAAGAGTTTGAAATTTTAAACCCTTCAGCCATATATAACCGTCTAGTTCGCATACATTCGCCGATATTAGTATAGCTTGCCGATCCTCTGGTTGATCCGCCGAGTGGTCATCTACCCCGCCGACCTTTACAGGGCCTTAAATTGCTTGGGGATTCAAAGGCGGACAACATCGGGATCGCCGACCTGTTCGGCGATTCGATGATTGGAGCTTTTAGTTCGCTAAACTCAACTTCCACACACTCTCCACACGTTAACCTGTACATTCAACATACCATTATTTTTAAAACAAAAATGAAGCAATAAAGGGTTTTGGGTTGCCTCCCAAATAGTGCCTTAATTAACGTTGTGGCACGACGTAAGTCCTTACTCACTCTCCATTTTTTGGGTTGGCCCTATTGTTACTAGGTAACCCTAATAGTTCATTTGAGTGGAGCTGAGGCACTGCCTAATTCGTGAGTGTCCTGATCAGTTGGATAGACCTAGAATGAGAGCCAATCATCTGATTCAACACTTCAATATTCTCCTTCATCTCTTCCAACACTCGATCTTGTTTAGTGATCTTTTGGAGAATGATTTGTACAGTGTCCACAACACGATTGTTCTCCTTGTTTGTAGACCTTTTCCACTCATAAGGGGCTACGTATCTCCCAGACTTTTGCACTGGTCTTCCATCCCTGATATTTTTGTGGCCAAATCGTTTAGCTGAGTTACCAGTGCGGTTAACTTGAAGTCCTTCTCGACTTCTTGATTCGTCTCAACAAATTTGCCACCATTTCCCTCAGACATGCTCAGGGTATCTGCCTACAACAACAACTCAAAGAAAAACAAAACTAAATATAAAATTAGTAAACTACAACTAAGAAGAACAAATGTCCTACTTCACTACAAATTATCAAATAACACCAATCCCCGGCAGCAGCACCATTTTGATGTTCAACGTAATCAACGGACACTATTTTGGTTCAAGGGCCAAACGATTGCGTGTAGTGATATAACCCAACTAAGGGTTGGGATCATACCCACAAGAAGTGGTTTTGAGAATTAATAGAAAATTAAAATTAAGTTCTAATTAGTCATAGCTATAAACATTATTGAATATAAACATACTAAATCTAATGGGTGACGCAAGGGTCAATTATCAATGGGGGTTTGTATTAATTAACAACTAAAAAGAGCAAAAATATAAGGAAATTAAATATTGAGACGGGATTCTTAGGATGTTACCGGAATATGGGATTAACTAGACTATCGGGTACATGCTTTTGATAGTAAATTGTTGAACATTTGTCACTAGGCTAAACTATATTGGGGGTAAATTCTCTCTCTAGCAACTTACCCCAAATCAACTCGGTTTCTCTCAAACACCGAGTTGCCACATAAAGCACAATCTCTGCCTTAGCCTATTAACTTTCTCCAGCTGAATGTGTGGGAGAGGGACTACGGTTCACTATCTGGAGCTAAAACCCATGTCGACCCAATACCACCGGCTAGCAATTTAGTAGTCTTAGTTTTACAACCTCTCTCGAGCAAACCAAAAACACTAAGATGAAATTGTATTTGCAACAACAATCCCATTAAGTTCATACACAACTACTAAACAATATAACATTTAAACAACAAATAAACCATTAACAAGCAAGACCCAACGTATAATTTAACCCATATTCATAAAATCACACTCCAAGAATTAGGGTTTTAGCTAGACATGTAAAAGAAATTAAAATTTATACCAATATAAGTTTTCAGCTACTGGGTATGAAGAATTAAGTCTTAAAAACACGTCAAGAGTGAAGAATTTTTGAAACCCACGTCCAATTTCTTGGAGTTGAAACCCTTTGAATCTTCAAGGTCTTAGAACAAAGTCTAAAAAACCCTCTAAAACATAAACTCTCAAAAAACTGTCCGAAGTTCGAATAATAGAAGTGATATCTCTATACTAGAAATTTTAACAAGTATTTATAGTGTTTGAAATTTGTGCTATGGAGGATCAGTCGACGCAGTTAGTCGGGATCGCCGATACACTCGGTGATCCACCTTTTGGTCAATTTCAGCGCCTTCTTGCTTTAGCCTTCAGCCTCTTCACGTTTTGATTCATTGGCCAACTACTCCATTTCATCGCCAACTTGACATTTTCCTTCAGGGCTCAGCACACAAGAACAAAAGGCGATCTCCAGGCCCAACAGCGACTCGCCAACTGGGCTCGGCGATCTTTAGGCCTTCATTTCTTCATTCTTTTCTGCCGCCTTGTTCCTTCTTGCAAAGTAGTGTCCATGCTTTGCCTCAAACTCTAAATACCTGAAACTTAAGGATTTTCATCAGATATTAAGACAAGATATGCATTTGAGGACACTAATTCTATCAAAATATAGCCCTAAATGAGTCCAATTTCTAGACTTATCAATATTCGACAACCAAAATTACCAATTTCATTTGAGTTCAACCACAAATGGAGTTTGGGGTTAGAAAAACCAACATTTATGCTGAAAAGATTGTTGAAATGCCCGGTAACAATAAATTCCACAATCCCAATCGAAGATCCCAAGTGAAATGAGAGTAAAAATGCGAAAACATTTAAGAACTCATGTTGGGTGAGCGGATATGGAATTTGGAAAGTTAAGAAAGTGAAAGGATTTTGAAATTTTAAATTGTTTGGCCTTTGAACATTTCAGTTCGCACTCCATCCGGCAGAGAAAGTCACACCCGCTGAACCACTCGGCGATGTGCCGAGTGGTATTTTGGCTCACTTAGTTTTACATAACTCCCACCAATTTTGAGGTTCAAATGGCAGAGAAAGTCAGGCTCGCCGACCTGTTCAGTGCGTCACTGACTAAGCTTTTAGCTTGTCGAGTTTTAGAGAGTTCCCATCAAGCTGGGCAGTTCCAACTGCGATCCAACTGGGCTCGCCAACCTCTTCAGCGATTCACTGACTGGACTTTTGGATCGCCTAATTGCTTATTTTAAAACACTTTTCACTTTTCAACTTACAAAATCTACACCCGTTATTCAAAAACAAAATTTAAAACATCAAAAACTTGGGTTACCTCCCAAGAAGTGCCTTATTTAACATCGTGGCACTACGGTTATACCAATTAAAGCTTCATTTTTGGGGTTTAACATTTTGTCACTTGGTAACCCCTCTTTTTGTCGTGGATACAATTGAGTCAAGATTAGATCCATTTGTGTCTCCAATTGATTGATTGATACTGAATGGGAAGTGACCGTCTGATTAAGTGTAGAGACGTCTTCTTTCATTTCTTTCAAAACATTGTCCGACTTATACCTTATTGAGAATGTGTTTAAGCATGTCTTCCATACGGAACTTCTCCCGGTCAGCTCTTTGTTCTTTAGGCTTTTGGCATTCATGAGGTGGGACATATCTATCTTTGTCACCGTCCCATTCGTTCCAAGTAGCATAATGATCACGCCATTCTCTATCACGATCTCTCCATCCATCATCTCTATTCCAACTCGGATTTCCACCCAACCTTGGATAGTTGGAAAGAAAACCTCCTCCATTATACAACGCTTCGAATTTTGCTTCATCAGGATTAACTCCAACAACACCCACATTTTTTACACTATTCATCCCACTAACCATCAAATTTTTCCCCAAGATATCTAGCTGGGTCAGTATTTTGGCCATGTTTTGGTCTTTCTCTTGATTTTTCTCGATTTGTTCTTTTGTCATCCTAAAAGTGAGAGGAAAGACTTGGTCTTTACGAGTGTACTATGCTCTATTTATCTTGGTCATGCCATCAAGGATTTGAGTTGCTACTTCAGAGGGTTTTTGTATTATACCTCCGGGAATAAGTTGATCAACAACTCATTTGTTCACCGAGTCAAGACTCCTATAGAAGTATTGTTGCAAGATATGGTTTGGCAATCCGTGGGTCAGACATTGAAGTACCAACTTCTGAGACCCCAAGAATGTCTCATGGATTGGTTCACATTCCAAGCATTTGAAACCTTGGATTCTATCTCTGAGCATCATCATCTTTGATGGGGGGAAAGAATCTCACATTTAATGTTGTGGTAAGTTCATGCCAAAAGGTGATGGAGTCCTTCGGCAACTCAGCTAACCATTTGGTAGTTTCCCCCATCAAAGAGAATGGAAACAACCTGAGACAAACTGATTCTTGTGATACGTTCTTGAATCAGAACGAACCACAAACATCTACGAAGTTCCAAATATGCTCATGGGAACTCCGAGGGCCAGCCCTCCATATAAACCTTTCATTTGGAAGAGTTGTAGCATCGTGCTTGTAACAGGGAAGACAACATTACCCTGTATTGGAGTTAGATGTATTGCACCAACACCACCCAATAAAATTGGGTCATTCACATCATTCATATTTCCAAAATCGTCTTGGTGGCCCACTTGGCTACCATTACTCCCGTTTACACTCATATCTTTCTATGTTCAAAACAAGCAACATAAACACAAATCAAAGTAAGTCGATTCAACTATAACACAAAAAGATCACAATTCAACTTCAATAATAGAATTCTAATCAACACCACTCCCCGGCAGTGGAAACATTTTGATGAAGTGTTCAAGTACACCTCATCAAATTCTAGGTGTAAACGATCGTTAACTAGTATAAAACCCAATGAAGAGTTGGGGTCGAACCCACAGGGAGCGGTACGTGTCTAAATTTTAGTTATGATATTATAAAGTGGTCTATTCGGTTATAGGAATATATTTTATCGAAAAGACATGTAAACAAATCTAAGAGAATGACAACGAATGTTAGATGAGGGGTTTGAATTGTCAATTATCAGCTAAAACACAATCAAACACGAAGGAAATAACAATATAGAGAGGAGATCTTGGCATGTGATCGATTATAGGCAGATTTCACTATATGGGTAATTGAAACTACTTATAAATAGCTAAATTTCAGTGGGTAGGCTAGACTATAAGTGAGATAGTTTTCTCTCGAACAACTATTACAATTCTAGTGATTTCTTTTAAACATCAACAAGCATAGTAAATAAGAACCTCCCACACCTTAATCCATGTACTCTCTCGAGTTTGATAGGTAGAATTGAGATTAGGGTTTACTCTTTCGAGCTAAACCCATATCAACCCAATAACTATAATCATTAATTGAAAGCGTTGATTCTAAAACCTCTCTTTCAAGCAAACCCAGAGTTCTAAGTTTGAATTGCATTTGCCACTACAATTCTTAGTTTAAAACATAGTTATACATTGAACCCATTTCAATTAAGCATTTAAATCAGTAATTAACAATAACCATAATCACATGATCAT